>WEIS01114070.1:0-11067 GCA_013389965.1 Todus mexicanus | reverse complement strand
TTCTGTTCCTTGGTTTTCTGAACATATCACTGCATTTCTACTTTTCTCCTCTCCCGGAGGGTTTCCCTCTACCGTTCATGCCACTTCTGCATTTTGAAGGCTTCCCAAGCTGAAGCGCGTGTCATTGACCTGAATCTCATTTATGTCGCTTCTCTCTGGCCGGTTATTGAAAGAAAAAAATGAGAATTGGCAGGACTGGTCGGTGTTCAGGCTGCAGGTAGGGAAAACCGAGCGGCAGCTGATGCCTTGGAGCAACCTTTGCGTTTATGAGGAACTGCAAAGCCAGGCTATTTGATGCTATTTGTGTTTGGAAGTTTTACTCTCCCGCCATATGGGTTGGAAACTGAATAAATCCTGGAGATCTGTCAAAGTAATGAGGTGGCCGGGAAGGTAGGACAGAGGATTTCTGTGTTTGTTTCTAACAGCAGCCTCTGTGTTGTGTCAATAGGTTCTAAAGGCAATTGGCTTGCAGAGGACTGGCAAGCAAGACGAAGCGTATGCGCTGGCACAAGAAGTGGCAGCGCTTGAACCCACAGATGACAACTCCTTGCAAGCGCTAACGATTCTTTACAGGGAAATGCACAGACGTAAGCTTCTTCCTTTGCCTCTCTTAAAAAACCATGATTCTTCCTGCTCTTCCAGAGGTATATCTGACCCACAGTTTCATGGGAAATGTGCAGTCCAGGGTTTACATATAAGTGCATTAAGAGACTCGGGGAAATTAAATGATGCCTGTTATAAATGCCTCAGATCACCATAAAGCACAGGACTTTGTTTAGGCTTCTCTCGTTAACGTTCTTGTGTAGACAGCTCCTAAATGAGTGGCATGCTAATCATGAGTTCACTCTCATTTTTTAATGAAAGCGACGGGAATTAGTTGTCGTTGTGTGTGGCAGAGGTGACACATGACACGGGCTGTGGTTTGGAGCGTGCTTCATGCTGTGAGATTGTAGTCAAGGGCTTGTGGCCTTGAGAAGCTGCATGCCAAAGAGAAGGGCTCTCGATTTGACCGCATGAGCTTTCTCGGTACTGTTCCTTGTAGCGAGGTGGTGTTTTGAAAATACTGAATTGTGAATGTTTGAGTGACGGAGTAAAATTGCCTGTGCTTTTCTGAAAGAAGCCAGCCCTTACATACAGCTTATTTGCAGCTCTGAGCAGTTGTTTCTGGCAGCTTCTCGTGGTTCTTGGTTGCGGTTGCAGCAGCGTTTACTGTTTGAATTGCTGGAGCAGTGACAGTGCGGTGAAGAAACTTGGGTAGAACTGGTTATTTGGTATCGATCTGCAGTATCAGCTTCCAAACTTTGAGGTTTATAGCTCAGAAAGGAAATAGTGGCTGTCAGGTACTTCCGCTTAATGGTCCCGCGAGGAAATTGTAATTAGATATTTTGCGTGTGTGTGTTAAGGACGAGTAAATGGTGTGAAAGACAAATTGCATTCAGTTTGCAAATGCTACACTGAGATATGATTGTTTGTCGAAGGGAAAACAATCTGGAAGGATGTAAATACACGAAAGTTTTGCATATTCTACTATGATAGGTGTTAGTCATGCGAGACATATAAAAAGTATAGCGTGAAGTATTTGGCTTGTTAAAAGTATTAAATTTGGCAATTGGGAAATGACAGGATGTGACTAACATAAGTAAACCTGCAATGATTTGATATTAGACTCTGAGAGTGTTCTTTGTTGTGATACATAATTCACCTCCAGCAGCCCATTCTGCCCGGAGTAGAATTCTTCGTTCTGTTTAATGCTTCAAAATAGATAAACTTTCTTAAGAAAAAGACTGTGAAGTGCTTCTGAGAAGTTCAGTTGATGCTTTTGATTCTAGTTTGAGGTTGGTTTGATTTTTTTAAGCACCTTTTTGATGCCGGTTTGCAGTGCTTGGGGTTCCGGGGCAGAGCGCAGCATGTCTGTGGTTGATGAGTGTCACTAGATTACCATTCAGAGTATTGCCAATGTTATCTTTAGGTAGCTGTGCGTTACAGTTATTCCCAAGTCTGTCCTAACTCAAGCATGTGGTTTTGGTTTAGCGGAACTGGTAACTAAGCTTTACGAGGCAGCTGTAAAGAAGGTTCCCAACAGCGAAGAGTATCACTCTCATCTCTTCATGGCCTACGCCAGGGTCGGAGAATACAAGAAGATGCAACAGGTACGATCAGCAATCTGGGTTCTGGTCATTCAAAGGTGTCTCTTTCTCTGTTTCTTGCTGCAGTTTGTATTTGAAGTAATTTTCCAAAAAGCTAAGCTGGGTTAATGTAGAAGTTATACTCAGGTTAGTTCTTACAAGAAGGGCTTAGAAGAGCATTATTTAGGGGATTGGTTACCTGAAGACAGATGCTTTCTTTTCCTTCCGTGGGATAGGGGAACTGTGCCTTTTGTGTTCGTCTGATCCAACAGAGTATGTTGATTATTTTAGGAGGTTTTTGTCGATGTCAGCAGTACAGCAGTTACAGACAAGGCAGTGTAATATAAAAGAATTCTGGAATAGGTAGAAAAATCCATGGAGAGCTTCTGATCCATGTTTAGAAACCTGCTTTGCTCTCCTTAATTTGCTGTTATCTTTGGGGAGAAAAAAGTAATCCTGCCCGTTCTCTTACCTCTGGAATCTAACTTATAACTGGGCTCATATTGGTTGTGATTCAGGGAAGAAAAAGGAAAGAGCACTTCCTTTAAGTGCATCTTCTCAGAACCGTTTCATGCTGGTTAGTTTTGTTTTCATCCCTTCCAAATTAGGTGCCTGGAGAATGCCTATAAATGGAAGATTCGTTCCAAAGCATGCGCGCTCACTCTTCTGTGTAAAAAAGCACAGAGAGCCAAGTAAATGAGCCCTAAACTCCCTCTCATTCCCACTGTGCTAAGGTGACTTGGATTTAAATAACTAGAAGACTTCGGTGTAAATAGCTAAAAGAATATATTGGACAGAAGTGTTATTCTCCATTGTAGCCCAGCTCGTGTGCTGGGCTGAGATAGGGGCTGAGTTATTAGTGTACTTTAAATTACGAGCCTCACATGACAATCTAAACTGCAGAGACCTGGTTGTACGTTAATTGTACTCCTCCCTACAACCACGAGCAGAAAAAAATGCCAGTCAAACACAGATAATGATACTTAACATTGATGTGACCTGTTGTACGTTTAAAATGCCATGCAAGCATGGATCTGGGGAAGTTACCCAGACACTGACAGAGAGGGGGATGTTCCAAACTGGCCTGGGTTGGTCCTAAAGACTAGAGCGTGTGGCTGCGCACTGACTGCAGAGTGAGAGTAAACCTCAGCCTCTGGTGTTTGGGGGTGTTTCAGCTGAAAGTCCTGGAAAACGCAAACTGAGGCTGCAGTCAGAGGCTGGGCACAGACGGCCGTCTGTGGGAGCAGTTTGTATTATAGGTAGTTTCTTCAAATTAATGACAGATTTTTATAGGGGTAAAAGTGTTGCTCATTACATACAGGCGCTGGAAATCGGTGCGAGAAATGTGTGAATAACTGTTTATGTGCTCGGCTAGGAAATAGTGACTGCTTTGGCTCTGCTTTGATACAGCCAAGCTTTCAGACCTTTGCTTACCCACTGACCTCATGGTTCAGGTATCTATATGGATGACAAGAGCATTGAAGGGCGGTTGCTTACACGAGGGAGGCATGTCCTTTTAGCACCGGCTGAACACGCTCATGACAATGAGTGCTGGAAAGAGCCCCCTCACTCCTAAAGAGCTCATCTTCTGCTTCCTGGTGGAGTTACCGCTTCTAATTAAAGCCGTCATCTGTTTGGACAGTCAATACTTGCGTGTGTTCATTTTGATTTCTTATCACACCTACACAAAGTGCTTGATCTTTGAAATGTTTTCCCTGCATTTTCTTCTTCAGCAGCGTGTTAGGATGGAAGGGCTCAGAGGTTGATCAAGGTTTACTCCTCTAGTTGCTAATTCTGTGTTATCTGCTGCCATCATTGCTGCTTAGCTTGTGCTGTCTGTCACAGGAGCTTACCGACAGGTACGCTTCAGGAATGATGAAACTTTGTCTTGTGGTGGTTTTTTTTTTCAGGCTGGAATGGCACTTTATAAGATTGTACCCAAAAATCCGTACTATTTTTGGTCCGTGATGAGCCTGATCATGCAGGTGTGTACAGTGTTGCAAATCAGTGACTTTCGCTGCAGGTACAGTGCAAATGATAGACATGTTCTGAGTGAAAATAGCAGAGATTATTTCGAGTAAAATGTGCGTTTGAGCGTTTTCTGTGTGATGCTGGGAGAAGGACCGAGTCCTCCTTAAGCAGCACTGTTGATGTGATGCAAAACGCATGCTGCAGTGGTTTTGTAACGCAGCTTAACCGGTCTGCCTTACCGCGTCTGTACAACTGGAGTTATTCTCTCCTCTGGATTAGAATCCTACTGCCTTTTTAGTTAGCGAGCTCATGAATAAAACCTCATCCATCTACAGCTCCTTAGGCGGAACGGCTCCTCTCTGTAACTAGGTTATAAAGGCTCGGGGAGGAAATAAATGAGAGCTCTGGGCTTAGCGTGTCTTTAAGACTGCAGAAGCTCTGCAGGAGTAGAGCGCAGATGAGCTGTGCTGCTGCTGGTTGATTCAGGCACTAATTGGACAACCTGGCAGCGTTGGCCAAACAAAAAATAACCATGGGGGGCATTAATCACGTTCTTTAAAAGCCTGTGTCGTGGAAAATACAGCTGTGTTCTTGCTACCTGTTACTTGCCATGGGTATTGCATGCCTGGATGTGGGAGTCTCTGGACACTCTAATCAATAGCGAGTTTTTCCTTATATCGCTAATTTTCTCCACTTGTGACATGACAGTTTTGAATGTGTGGGTTTGGAGGGGGGGAATTGAAGCTTCTGGGTTGTTGGGGTTTTTTTTTCCCTCTTTAATGGGAAAAAAGCAGTGGGTGGGACAGCAGAAAAAGTTGCCGAGCTGTTACGATAATTCTTCTCTTCCTCAGTCTATTTCAGCACAGGATGAAAACCTCTCAAAGACGATGTTTTTGCCACTAGCTGAGAGAATGGTGGAAAAAATGGTGAAAGAGGATAAGATTGAAGCTGAGGCTGAAGTAAGGCACTTTCTCATACTTTCAGCAGATACTTTCAGCTTGATTTGAACATTGCAGAGGCAAGGACTGCCCTGTTAAAGGAAGTTGATGAATTTAACCGTTTTCCCAGACAATAATCAGTAGCGTTCTGGAAGTAAATGTAGCGGGACAGAAGGAAAACCAAAAGCAGAGGGTTGAGAGGGATTTGCATTTGTGCGGCCAAGGAAATTTTTTGGCATTTGATTTGACTGATGAAGTACTTGGTTTTACTCCCTGGGAGGCCCCAAGAGAAACTTCAGGACTGAGAATGGAAAAAAAGACCTAAATTCCTGAATGTTCCACCCTCTGGGATGCTAAAGATAGCTTTGCAGGCCTGGCTATCTCCTGTTGCTAATGGCAGTAACACCAGCCACTTCATTTCTTGGCCCACCTGTGTATTGTTTTACTTGCAAACTTCACTGTGCTCTCTTCTTTTAAGGTCGAGCTGTACTACATGATTCTGGAGCGCCTGGAGAAGTATAAGGAAGCCTTAGATGTTGTAAGAGGAAAACTAGGAGGTAATTTATTCTGTCTGTTAGTAATCACAACTGTGTGGAAGGCACAGCAGTTCTCCTTTGCTTCAGCCCTGTCCACTGGTTCCAGAATAAAAGGTTGTAAGAAGCTTGATTGTTAGCACCAGTTTGAAACATCGGTGCAAACTCTTGAGCTGCTCTTGTACAAGCTGGTTTTAGCCACCTGATTATCGATTTAAGTGTTGCTCAATGGTGGGCTTTGCAGCTGGATGCTTAGCAGGAGTAAATTGATAGCACATTAGTTAAAAAAAAAAAATAAAATCCTAATATCCTATTTTTGAGGAGTCTTTCTGCTGATTAAAATGCACTTGGAGTTTGAAGGATTTGGGATATGAGGTTTTCCAAAGAAAATCTGTTCCTTCTATCCTTTGAGGGCCTCTCTTCTGTTCTCTTACGCTTAGTGTTTTGCATCCTGGGCTATAATAAGAAACTTTATGCAGAAAGTAGAGGAGGAAATGCATTGATTAAATAAACTTGCCCTTCTGTTTTCAATTTAGAGAAGCTGACAAGTGAGCTCCAAAGCCGCGAGAACAAGTGTATGGCGATGTACAAGAAGCTGTGTAGGTGGCCAGAGTGCAACGCGCTGTCGAGGAGGCTGCTGCTGAAAAAGTGAGATGACATTTCTGCAGTCCTACTGAAAAACGGAAGAAAAATCCCTGGCTGGCTGTGAATCGCCTTGGTTTAGTGGCTTTTGTAAATGGTGGTTAAAATAGACTGTCGGAGGATCTCAAAGTAGTTCCAAACGTTTGTCAATCCAAAGAGGAAAAGGGCAGCAGAGTGGAATGTTAAGGGGGCCTGGTGACAGTCACGGGGGGAGTCGGTGTCAGGACTGTAGCGGCTTCTTTTTGAAGACGGCCTTTAGCAGCACATTCGTGCAGCAAAATGTTGTTCACCTCCTTATTTCTGAAGGCTGTGCTGATTGTCCAGCTCTCACTTTCATGGTGGGAGAGGAGGAGAGCTGCATTTACATTTCATTTTCTGGAACCTCGTGTCTCTCACTTGGCCAGGCTTCATCCTGGGAAATGCATGTAATGCTTTGAACAGATGCGTCAGGAGAGAGCACACCACTATGATCCGATCTGCCTCTTGGAGCTGTCAAGAGAGATTTGCTGCTTGCTTTTTGCATTTAGCTGTGCCCTAATCTTAAAGAGAAGTTAAATACAGAGGAGAAACTTCTGCCTTAGCATTTTGTGGGGATATTAATGAGCTCCGATTGAAATGTAAATGTTAAGAGGAGGGTTTGCGGCTTGCCTCAATTGCTTACTGGAATTGGTTCCTTTAATACATTTCAAGAAATTGAGGATGATGACGTTCTTAAGATGTGAGATTTCTTTAAGGAGAAATGATTCTTATTACCGTTTTTTTCTGTAATAGGAATATGTGCTAGTCCTTCAATTCAGCTTTTTCGAGGAAAACAGTCTTAGAAGCAAGTTACTGTTTTGGCAATTCCCTAAACTTTGCCTTGTACCTGATTTTTGTTTCAGCTCAGATGATTGGCAGTTTTATATAACTTACTTTGATTCAGTGTTTCAACTCATCGATGAATCTTGGACTCCTCCACCAGAAGAAGAGCAGTAAGTGAACAGTTTTGCTCTGGATTTGTTTTTTCTTTGTGCTGCACTGAATTGTTTGTGGTCTTAGATTCGATACAGCCCCGTCTGCATCTTTGGGTGACTTCTTAAGAGCAGACCCCAAATGATGTGTTGTCCCTGCTTTGTTTTGGAGGCTGGCAATAGTTGATTGCAAACAGCTGTATAAGTAGTGGCTTGTACACTCTAGAACTCTCCCAGTTCATCTTTCTAATGGTGATTGAGTTAAAGAATCCATCGTGCCAGATTTCCTTAAGGGTGTCCTGGGAATACGCTGAGCACGTGTTGTCGGTGCCCTCGCGATGGGAAAAAAAATCAAAGAACCTTTTGTCTCTTGAATTGCGCAGCTCTTTGGAAGGAGAAGTACACTACTCTATAGAGCAAGCTGTGAAATTTATAGAAGAGAGGATAACGGAAGAATCGAAGAGCGCTCGGCCGCTTCGGGGACCATATTTAGCTAAACTGGAACTGATAAGACGTTTGCGCTACCGAGGGTGTAATGACGAATATAAACTAGGTAAGAGCTGGGTGACGAATTGATCTTTTAGAGAGAACACAAACTTGGCACAAGCTCTTTGCTAAATCCTTGAGTTAAATGCAGTGTCTGTTAGGAGAACGTACGTGCTGTGGTCTGCATGTAGAGTTTTAAAAACGTTAGGAGACGAGTCTTGAAGAAAGGCAGGTAGTTCCTGACTGTTCCAGGGCTTGTAAAAGCAAGCGGGGAAGCTTTCAGAAGGACTTAAGGAATTGAGGAGCCATACAGTCACTGACATTGCAGTGAAAAGTGTGGTCCTGATGTGCTGTTTTGTAGAAAGTCCTGCTGTTACCCTGTAGTCTCTGGGTGCTTTTCCATTTCAGTGTTCTGGCAGTAGCACCAGGTTTTGCTTTTTAAAAAACTTGCGTTTAAAAATCGCATTTAGGGAATCGGTGAAGGAGAGAATGTGATTAGAGCAACATCTGTGCTACGGACTAGTTCCTTTTGGATTTCCAGCCAAAAATAAGTTCCTGTTAGATAAGTAGAGGCTGTGTATGCGTGCCTGTTAATCTGAGCTCTTATCTGCCAGAGAAGCTTGAATGAAGCTCTTGGAGTTGGTTTGGGGAGGTTTTTTGAAATGTCCTTGATTACCAAAGACATTGTGCCTTCATTAGAATCTGCAGTAGTGCAGCTACCCGTTTTCTAAATTGCTATGGAATCTCAAAGGGGGAAAAAAAAGCATTCCTGAAGATTTCTTAGTGATTTTACAGATTCAGCTTTTGGTGGAGCACATTACAAAGATGACCTGGCCTCTTTCCTAGGTGATCCAGAAGAGCTAATGTTCCAATACTTCAAAAAATTTGGGGACAAACCCTGCTGTTTTACTGATCTCAAAGTATTTGTGGATCTCCTCCCATCCAGCCAGTACACAAAGGTAAGGAAAGATAAAGGAGTGGTGCGAGGAGCTGCAGTGCTTGTTTGCTCTCTGGTCCCTTGATCTTCAAATACTTGTGGATTGTGTTAAAAGACCAGAAGCATCAAATTTTTGCCTTCTGTTTGCAATTCAGTAAAGCTCTTTGTGCTGCAGAAAATACAATGAACGTCTGAATGCGCGGAGAAATTTCATCCAGAGGATTTTTACTGGAGACTAAAATGTCAAGTTTGATCCTGCACAGTCTCAGATCTAGATTCATTTTGGGGGATTTTATTTTCAAGGTGTTAGGGTGCTTAGAGATGGTCTTGGTTGGATTCTCCTATTGAACATGAAAAGTTCATAATGCTAATGGAAGTTAGACGATACGAGCTCGTATCTTGTAATGAAAAGTTCCCTAGGAAGTGTGGTGCAATTGATAAGCCATCCAGTTACCTCATTTTCAAATGAGTCATCTCTCGTCACTTTTGTTTATAGATCAGAGTCGTGTAACCCTCCAGAAAGACCGCCCTGTTCATTCATTTGCAGCTCCTGTTGCTGTGTCCCTTTACAAAGACATCCTCTTCTTTCCCTTCCCACCCATCACTTGTTTTTCCCATTCAAGTTCTATATTTAATGGGGAAAATCTGCTCCCTCATCCGAGGCAGGTAGTGTGAGGCAGAGGCATTCTGCAGCAGGGCTAAGGAAAGACACGCCGGTGCTGATCGAGGGGTGACCAAGAGACCTGTGGCAGCTTTTCCAGAATCTCTCTCTGAAACGAGCTCTCTCTAACTGCAAAAATAATTTGTGCCGAGTCAGGAGCAGTTCGCTGAATGACTTCAGCAGCTGAGAATCCTGTCACTCAGCCCATTGTTTTTCTAAGCCATTGTGTAAAGTTTTCAGAGCTGGGGAGGGTTAGACAGAGAATCCTGGCTCTGCCAGAGCCTGTTGAGAAAACATTTGTAAACAAAGTGTCACAGTGGTGGTGTTTTCTTAGTTTATTAAAGTATTTCTTGACTGCTAGTGCAAGCTCTTCCCACAGCCTCGCTGCTAATGAGACTGGTGGCCCTGGTGGGTAGGTGTGTGTTGCTGATGATGTTTGATGTTATGCTGATCTGTGATATATATCACATAAAACACACACTGATGTTTTAAGTGATATTTTATGTTGTTTTTTCCCCTGCTGGTGAGAGCTGTGGTCAGAAGGATATTTAACTCACAATTCTGGAGATGGTGATAGTAGTGCAGGGTAGCCCCGAAACACTGAACAGGTTTAATCCTAACACCAACTAAATTCTAAACCCAAAGCCAGGGGAATGATATTTAATAACAGTAGTTTACTCTTCAGTTTTGTCGCGGTGCTTGTAAAACCATGGCTTTGGAATACATCCTCTCAAATTTTCTGATCGGCTTTAAAACTGCTATTGATTTAGTGACTCATAGAATATATCATTGTGTTACACTGACATGTTATAAGGTGTTCCCGTTGTACGACTGCCTGCTGGCTGCCAGGTCTCTGAAGCGTGCACCTGCTGCATTTGAACTTGCTCAAGGAGACGTGGAGCTGAGGATCGTAGTGGCGCTGAAGTGCTGAGGAGTTTCTGAAATCAGAAAGTTTAAGTCACTTTAAATATTTGTAGATTGCCGTAGATTTATTCTTGTTTCACAGCAAAAGATGCTGTGGGTTGTTGTGTCCCAGGTAAAGCGGGAGGGTCCCACTGAGGCTGTAAACACCTTGGGGGGGTCTTTTTATTTCTTATTAGAAGTTCTGAATAGCATTGCAGTTCAGTCGCTGAGACTGTGGCGATCTTGCTTGGCCACTAGACACACAAGATACTCCAGAAATAATTGTCATTGCATCAGTCTTGACTTCCTAGAGGCAAAAATTGGAGGATGCAGCCTAGTGATTTGCTTGACCTTGCTCAGCTTGGCAAAATCTCAAACTGAAAAGATTTGTCAGCATGGTTTTCATCAAAAGCCGTGGGGGCACTGGAATTTGTGTGCATGGGGCTGTGTGTTCCTCCTGTCTCACTGTCACACTTTTTAAATCGAGCGTATGTTTGATGCAGCTCTTGTGCATCGAGGCCAGATACAGTAACGCTGAATTCATTGGCTTGAGCTCAGGTTTAGGTTTGTAAACGCTGTTGGCTTTTAGGGTGACCTGGAGCTGCTGTCCAGTGAGAAGTCTGCGGTCTCCAATTCAAACTGGAAACACGTACAGGCTGCTTTTCTTACAACTTAATTAGAAAAATGAGGCATTTATCAAAGCTGATGACCTCACTGAGTCCAGCACATTACATCAGAGTTGAGAGAAAATGTAACAGCGAGTCCAAACCCACTATTTGCTGGAAGTGTTCTGTGAAGCCTTTCAGTAACGCGTTATTGAAATTGCGTATGTGATCACTGTCAGTGTTAACAGGTGCTTGAATTCCCTCCCGTGGCCGTGGTTTGGATACTTGCCTGGGATTGATTTATTTATTTTTTTC
>WEIS01114015.1:0-13336 GCA_013389965.1 Todus mexicanus | reverse complement strand
GAACTGAAGATTATTTGAATATGCTTTCTATTTTGTTGTGCTATTTCTAACTTTTCATTTGAGTTACAAGTGTGATTTTGGAGTACATTAAAGTTTTATTCCGACTTCTCTGGGCTTTTGTCTGCTTTAGAGGCAGTGGCTTCATCTGCATTATGGGTAAATGTGCATGACTGGATTGATGAGTTGATGGATTATTATTTTCTATTTAGATATTGAGTCCTCAGTAATAAGAACTCATTGTTTATGTGCTGATTGTGCTTCAATAAATTAAAAAATTAACGATTCAGTTTTATTTTGCTTGCCTAAACTAAAACGGCTGATTGTTCCCTTGCCAGTATGTGTTAATTTTCTGAAAGTTATCTTCCATGTAACTCAGTATTTCTTGCTGAGAGCCCACTTCATACAGAACTGGTGATAATACAGGTGTCGGTATGACTTTCCACTCCAACCCCTAAGTTGGAATAAGGCAAAGATTTTACAGTCTCAGATCATCATAATCCTATTGGTATTAGTTTCACATCCTTGTCTAGGACTAACCATTTCTAGAAAAGTAAGCCCAAAATATTGCACATCTCCTGCATTTTACCGCCCTTTCCCCATGGAGGTGGCAAATGAAGTGTGCTATGACAGCATTCAGGTTCCTTCAACCATAGGATAGTCGTTACCTTGACTGGGCCGTGCTGGAAACAGTAAGTTCATTCATCTTTGACAAGAGTAGAGGTCTTTCCCTCCATACGCGTTTTATGCTTATCAGTATTTCCTTCCCCCTACAGGCTTATCCCAACACTGTACTTTTATCTGCATATGCAGACCTTTTCAAGCAGGATTGCCATGCAAAAGCCTATTGTAACCAAGAAGCACATCACACCAACGCGAGGGTTTAAATGAATTGAAAAAGCTGCTCCTGACAGCAAGTTTCTTCCTTTCTATCACCTGCCCAAAAGGAACTTCAGTTGCCAAAGGCCTTAAAAGGTCTTAAAATCACAGTGATCCAGTCCTCTTGCTGGACTGAGCAAGTTTCACTGCTCCTCTTCTCTCGCCACCTCCCAAAGCAAAAAACCAGCAGGGGATCCACTAGTGCAAGTCCTTTTTAAAAGATACTACAAGACTGTCTCGCTTCGACCAGGGACCCTCAAGGAAAAAGTTTAAGCTTTGTTGATACTTATCATTTGTTGTATCTGTCAAAAACTAACCTAATTTCCATTTTTGAAACTAATACTTCACAAAGAAGGTGTAGTAGTTGCTAGAAAAAAGAGATGTAAAGCTCCAAATCCAGAGTATTAAAAAATACTTATTTTTTAAAAAAAATATTAAAATTACATTCAATAAAAATTATGTTAGGCTACTTCTCCACTGTCACTGAACAGTGCCAGACAAAACTATTTAAGTTTAGACTGTCATACAGTGTTGGAGAAGGTTCGCATTATCTCCAAGAGGAGTTGCCTAAAATTTGGGGAACGACCTTGTGGAACATCCTTGGTGTAAACAGAGCATGGAGTTTTAGAAGGGAAAAATTATTGGTTGGTCATTCTCATCTACAACAGAAAATTGCTTTTTCCTGCATAAAAAGGAGAAGGACATTGCTAACTAATAATCTGCTTCCTTTCTTTTAGAAATTAATTTGACTTACTACAAATAGAAAAAATACTTGTCCTTCAACTCCAGGTGAATTTGGAGGAGAACATTAGCTTTAGAATTCAGGCGTGTGGCTCCAGCTTCACCTCCATGGTTTGGGTTCTACTTTGAGATCTGAAAGGGTTCTATTTTCTGGTCTGGGCTGAAATACATACAGCAACTTGTATTTCCTTAGCAAGGCCAAAGCTGATAGGAGTCTTGCAGGAACAGGTGATCGGTGATCACTACGCAACTCCTACCATTTGAACTCCACTTACGGGCAAAAATCTGAGAAGATGTGGTCTTGGTATCTTTGATCTTTGGCCCTTGGCTCCCCAACGTATTAATCTGATCTTTAATGGTTGGTTCCTTAGTTCAGCTACAGTTACATACATGACTGTGGGGCGTAAGAATTTTTTGGACCTATTTGCTGCTTTTTAGTGGATCAGCCACTAGATGGCACTTAAAGTTCGCTTTCTTTTCCACTTTTTTTCCAGGGATATTTTTCAAAGATCTGTTCATCTCTAATTAAGAGTTGATGACTCCCATTGGGACTATGTTGGCAGCAAGCAAAATGCAGCAATATTTGAGTGAAAGCAGGCAAAAGTATAACCATTAAAGGGGGAACAATGACTATAATTTAAATAAGATTTGGGTGGTTGCAGTGTTTGCATAATCCCTCCTGGCATGCAAGAGCAGCAGAGAAGCCTGTGGCTTTGCTCTCCTGCTGCGTTTCAACAAAAATGGAAAATTGTAATGAACAGCAACATTTTTCCTATCTTCCATATTCACTCTTTTCTGCCTCCCCCTTCCTCCATTCCTGTAAGTGGAATGCAGTCTAGTTAAGGATTGCGCTGTAATGAACGTAGCGTATGGCTTAGTAAACCCTGTGTTGGATTCTCCAAATCAGACGCCTCTTGCTGCAAGTTCAGGCCATAAATTAAAACTTACTTAATACGTGTTAACCCAGTAAAGGCAGGTGCCATAGAGTAACCTGAATTATGCAGTTTTTCATTTAGAATTCCTGGTTTCAGTATTGGTTCGTACTCCTGTACTAGCGCAGCCCATTGCTCTTGTGTTTGTATTCCCCCTCCCCCCTCCTCCTTCTAATATATGTATTTTTTAAATTAGGGGTTTTTTTAAGTAACTATCATTGTATTTTGGCTTAAAGATGGTTAAATAAGTTTTGGTATTAAGTAAACTTCTATGACCCTGCCTATTTCCTGTCCTGTCAAACCTTTCCTTGTAAGAATAACAGTGTCCTTTTATTTGGTGGAGTGTAGCATGATGTTTTTGGCAGGCCCAACATTTTTGACTTGCATAAATTTGTGACCTCAAGTGCAAGAAAAGTGAATGCTTGCTTCAGTGCCTCACGGTTTCTGCCTGAAAAGAGAAGTGTCCACATCGCTAACCATTACAATTTCTGAAGGAAAATTATCAGCACACTTATTCCACCTGATTGCACATGACTGCACTTCCAAAGAAAAGAACCAGAAAGAAAAATAAATATTTTGCACCTAGTTATGTAAGGTACCAAAAAGTCTGGAAATTGAGGGCAGCCTGTGCCGCCTTCCTGATTTCTAGCGTTGGCACACATGGCAATTCCCTCGCTAACAGCTACTTGGCAACTGCTGCCTCAGTAAGGACGGGATTCTGCAAAGTGTAAATCTAGGTCTGCTGCTGGGCGAAGAATGTCACTGCATGGTTAAAGGTTGCAGGATGGGCTCTGAAGTGAATTAACGTAATTATGTTCCTAAACCTTCCCTCCATTAACTGTGTGGTTATTTAGCTCTCTACCACTGAAGTGATGCTTTTCCCCTGCTCTGTTAGAACCCAGTAAGAACACCTTTTGCCCTGCCAAGTCTGAGAACCTGACAGATTGATTTTATAATTTAAGAGCCCTCATTCAGAAAGTAACTACTGTATTTTAATATGTAAAATATGCTTAAAGAAACATGTGAGCTGTATATGCAGACTTACATGCTTCCCCTTAGACTCTGATGTGGTTTTCATTGTCACAAACATATGATATTAATAATTGGCTTTTTAGAAAACATTTGCATAGTACATTTTGTAATAAAAGTAAGAGGTCTGTATCAATATTTCTTGTAGCCTTAATATTTAAAGCTGATATCCTTGAACTGAAAAAAAACCTCCAAACCACCCTCATCTTTTGACTACTGTTGATTACAGCAAAGGAATTTGTTTGCTTTTGTTTTGTAGAAGGAAGAAGAAAAAGCGAAGAGTCATGAACGTAGTATCTTTGGCCAGACTCTTTTAACAGGAGTATTTTGTGGTTTATGGATTCCTAGTCTGAAAGGTTGTTTCCAAGTGTCCAAGACAAAATAACTATGTGTCCTAGTTGGAAGAAAACTTCCCCTTTCCTTTGCAGCTCAGCTAATTGTGCCATGTCTAGCAAGCGCAGCAGCGAGGAGCATCCAGTGCTGCCTTCCTAATGCACCTCAGGCCTGACCACAACCTTCCTGCTTACACTGGCTTGCACTTTGGTCGCTGCCAAGGACGGGTACCCTTCCTCAGGGTGCAGGGCAGCATCAAAGAGTCCCACTTGTCAGGTTTTCATGGCAGCGAACACCAAGCACCAGTCTCACTTTCCTATACTTGCATGTAGTAGTTACTTCTGCCAAACTGTCAGCATTGTGGGGAATTCAGCCATTTGAACTCTGCAAGAATACTTTTTTTTTTTTACCATGCTATCCTTTGACACTGTATCATGACATATCTGTCACATTAGCCATGTGAGAAAAGTGAAAAAGGAGCTGTGACAATGCCTCGAAATCATGGATCCAGCAATGGAGAACTCGTTGCCCTCCCTAGATGTGAAGAGAAGGTGATAGCCAAGTCAGAACGGACTGAGAGCTCCCACTTCATCACCTTGATGAGGTTTTTTTAGTTTTAGGGTGGGTTCTTTATTTTGGTTTATATGATTGATTAGTACTGAAAAAAAACCACCACACCAAAACCGAACCAATTCAACTAATAAAAGTTCTCTAGGAAAAACTGGATCAAGCTCACTGCCTGGAAGACTGCTCGCAAATCAAAAGCCAAACTGCTGCTCCAGCAAGGCAGCAAGGTACTGGTGTTTGTATCAGATCATCACTGTTGACCCACGCGCAGCGCTGTACGTCTTATTATCAGTTTCTAGCTAAGAGAGGCTTTAAGAGCAGCTTTAAAGAGGGCTTCATATTCCTGGAAGCATGACATATGTTCTGTCCTACTCCAGGTCACCTGCACAGACCCTCCAGGCTGCTATTCATAACTTTCCCAAATGCCAGCTGAGTAAGTCTGACTAATAGTCAAAACAGGCAAGCTTTCACCATTGGATCTCAAGCAGGCTGGAAGTCTGCCGGGTGGGAGAAGTAGCCTCTGTTAGCATTTACTTTTTACTTGGATGACCTTCGAGATGCTTAGCATTTATGGGGCAGCCTGGACTGTGCAGAAAAACACAGCTCTGCTGAATAGTTTGGTTCCTGCAAGAGGATTATGGATTTCTCAGTCCTGTCTGCTCCTGAGCACCTGATTGCAAACAGGACCTGCCTATTTATTTTCACATCATTATTTTCTGCTAATAAAGTTGATTTTAAGACTATGGTAACCTACATTAATAACAACGGTAACAAATTGGGCTCCACCTCTGTCCCCTTACTCCTGAAGTTTGGTATTTGAATGTTCAGAACATGTGTTGAAGGCACAGTTATGTATATATTAAAGCATGCAAATGATCACTGATGCCAGGATTTCATACAAGCTAAATGAAAATTATTACTCAGTTATAATTATTCCAAGAAATTTTGAGTAGCTGCCAATGTACTAGAACAGCTGGATGAGCAAAGGGATGGGGTCTGTCTAAGCTGGCACTCAGGCTAAAGAAATTCATACAAAGCCACAATCCATGGTTGTCTGGAAGAGTCAGCTTTATCCCAGTGCTGGACTGGTGCATGGCAACATGCACTGCTAAAGCAGCATGCTAACAACATCTGCCCAGCAAATGGGTTACATGGAGTGCCTCTAGAGCCACAGCTCAACAAGAACAACGCAGCGCTGAAATCAGGGCAGTCTGGCTGTGGTAGGATTGTTAATCATGACACGGTGTTGTTGGTACTAACCCAGGTTAGGACAATACTGGGGTTTATTACAAATACTATGACTGTGCAAATAGAGTCAATGTGGAGAAAGCTAGGGCACCACTTAGGATCCCTTAGGATCTCCCTGGATAGCGCCTTTTCCCCTCATGCCTTTGCTCATTGATCTCTACCTTCTGGTTTGTCAAACTTCCATTTTCCAGGTGCGTCATCAGTACAACAGTAGAATGGGTAGTTGAAAGGTTCATGTCAAACTTGCTCACTTCCAATGAACAGCAGAGAAATAATTTAAGCTCTATTTGACTGCTGCAAGTTAGGTCTTAGAATAAAAATTAGACTGCAGAGCTTACAAGTTAAGCCTTAGAATAAAAATTAGACTTCAGAGCAAACCCCCTGGGTTATTACTATAAAGCATATGCCAACAGCCCAGGCAAAACCCGTTTGTTACAACTCCATCACAGCTCTGTTGAGTTGCCTCTTTTGCTGCTGCCTTATGATAAAGGACATTACACAGCCTCGCTGGCCTGTGCATGTTCCTAAAGCCTGGTGCTGTTGCTGGCAAAGCTATACTGTATTCCTACATTACACGGAGCACTGTGCAAATGCTAAACGAAAGAAAATGACAACCAACTGCTAACAAAGACATGTTGGGTATTCTGATTTTCCCCCATTTCCCCGTAGTCAAAGTGTCAGACAAAGGCTTCTTCTGAATCCTTTTTCATTGTGTGAAGGACAACTCAATTACAAAATGATACTAATCATGACCTTCCTTAGCTCTACAACTGATATTTTTAAAGTTATCCAGCATGCTAAATATAATTTTCAGCGGCTGAGAACTATGAAACCAATACAGCCCTCATCAGAATGCTAAGGGTACTGTCATTGCTTTAAAACTATCTCCATAGTCAGCTTGAACAGTTTATATGCACATAGATCTTCATCAGAAGTCAGAGGGTTGTATGTTTTAATAGCTATGGAAGTATTTTATTCCCTCTGAAAAAAATAATTGGATTCATGTTTGTTAGTGCCCAAGGTCAAAAAGCACATTCATATATTTGGCCAGAGGGATTTCCTTGCAAGAGATCGAGATGTCATAAAGTTATGATTGATCAACAGTAGGTGCCCAAGGGATTTGAATGAAAACATTTGCAAGTCTTAAATCAAGAGCTGTCAAGAATCCCTTATCTATAAATGTAGTTGTTTTTAGTAAACATCTGTTGAGTGGTTTTAATTCACCTAAATAAAATGCTGGATTTCATTTTTATGGGTTTCTGGGACATCGCATCACAAATTGCCAAAGAACTTTGGCACAATTAAAAGGAGTGAGAGTCAGACAGAACACTTCAAACACTAGTTAGAGCAAATCCCAGAAGTTTGCCGAGTGAAATGTGATTGCTCAGGGTTTGTGCACTACTTACTACTGGAAGATGACAAAATCTGCCTAAGGAATAATTACTGAAAGAGACAGCTGTGGGGTGGGACACGCTGTTAGCCTCATATGACCTGTATACAAGAAGCCATTACTATAGAATTACATCTGAGATATAGTATAGTCGTAAGACTCAGGGTCTTTCTCTCTGAGTTCCTTTTCTCCATCAAAATTAAACATAGAATGCTTCTGTTATTTCACAGGCTCAAAGTTATTCCTAAGGACAAGAATTAGTCAGCTATGTCATAGTCTCCCCAGGGAAGCTGTGGAAACCCCTTTGGCTTGATGCAGACAAAGAAGGGGAAAAGCACACCACAGAGAACAGTGCTGCATTGGCTGATGGGTTGAGCAGATGACCTAACGGGTCTTTTCCATCTATAATTTTATCCTGCGGCTTTGATGCTGAAGACCCTGTTGACATCCACAACGCTGTTGCTTTCCTGGAAGCTTTATTAAAGATCTGGTTTGGAACTCAGAATAACTAACACCACTGAGAAAATAACTCCAGTACAGGGTGACAGGCAACAAGAATGCCAATGGGAACATGCCTCATCAGACTGGTTGGGTTTGTTCTGGCCCTTAACACCAGGATTCCCCAAAACACTTCCATCAGTATATAACAACTGCAATGGATGTCAGCATGCTGCTTACTTCAATGCAGAAGAAATACAGTGCATAACCACTTCTTGTACTGTTTCCCAAGATACTGTTTGGATTTATAAGCTCCAAAGTCTGCCCTGGTCTGAAGATTTTAGTCAATTAGGAGATGGCAGGAATTAATCTAGACATCCTCAGCCAGCAACAAACGTGTCAGTATTTCTTTTCCATTCTTTACCTAGTCTATCGGAAGCCACTTCCTCTTTGCTATAAAACATCCTCTTGTTAACATTGGTACGAGTTTGCAATCACATTTATTCTCAGTCAAAAGACCAGACTTTCTACTTTACCCTGTTGCCACTGGAGTTACTTCCAGGGCAAACACAATTACAGTTAGATCTCTAAGTACAGCAGGCAGATTTGCAGTCTCTTGTCACCCAAAACTTGGGCAAAGGCTTGACAAGGCTTGATTCTCCATGTGAGATTCATTACAAGCTTCTGGGGCAGAACAAGTTTGTGAGCAGTTTCTGTTGGTCCATGGAGCAGAGCTCCTCAGCTAGCAGTCAGGCTTCCAACAGTTTGCAAAGTCTAAAGATAGTGTGCAGATACAGCAACTAAATGAAACATGGTTGAATGTAGCTTATGGCAACACAGATCCAAATCTAGAAATCCAGCCTGCGGAATCACGGTGGTACCAGAGGAATATTCTGACTCAGCTGGAGCAACTTCTCAGATCTGAAAGAAATTTTGCCCAGTGGGAACTCACAGCAGGTCACAGCTCTGTTTCTCATGAGGCTGGCTACATCTGTTCCCTTTTATACAAGAGAAACACTTCATTAAGGCCCTACATAACCTTCTGTTGGGCAATACTGGGCACTCCTGGTTTCACCAAATGATGAATCAGTGTATCCCACTATTGCTTCATACCTCAAACAGTAAAGTTTTGGGTGGGTTCTCAGGCAAAAGTCTTGGCTTTGAAAGATGTATTTGATATGGTAGCCTTGGACACACCCTTGGACACAACAGTTCAAGCATTTCTTACAATGTGATATGTTCACTTACATCATTAAGCATAAAATTAAAGCCATCTCTATTGCTATTGTATAAAATAAAACCCACCCCAACACTATTAGATCTTGGAACTCAGGGGGACCCATGCACAAAACCACACCCCACTACGTGGCTTAGGAAGGTGTCTTAGATTCCAGACCTTCCCATGTGCTGCAGAATGGCCCTGTGGAGAAATCTTCTCCAGAGCTGAAAGCTGACTGTAAGGGGTCCACACAGGCCAGCATCCCTGATATTTAGTGAACCAAACTGCACAGGTATGCAAAGCAAAACAGAATGTGGCACTTGGTAACAAGTTGCTATTTTTAAAAGCCATGTTGGTATCTTTTTTTGAATGTTTCTTATGACTTCAGCAGATTATTACTTAGCTCTATCACAATCCGGATTTCTCCCTAATTTCCAGAGTAAATTGCAAGTCTGAATGCATTACGAGGCATGAAGAAGCATTAGGCTGTTATACAAGTCCTGAAAGTAGCCATGATTTTCAAAAATTCAGCGGGAAACTGCCTGCTGAAATCAGTGGTGTTCAACTGAGGTTTAACAACTGAATTATTTTTAGAGTGAATGAATAGATAAAATACTTTGAGCCTTAGGCCCTCAGATGTCACCCATGTCCTTCTTTCAGGGGGAACTGATGAGGATGGTGGGCTAAATTCTGGTAGTCACCTTTAATCCATCAGTCGATGAAATCCAGCACAAGTGTAAGTGGACACCAGGGCTAAGACTTGCTTCTGCCACAAGTCAGGATTAGTTCCTTCCGCTCATTATCCCATAAAAAAACATATATAAATAATCTTTTCCTGTGACCTGTAAAACTGCAAAACTTCTAAGCATAGAGTTGAAGGTACAGACAGGAAATTTGGTCAGCACAAATCCACTGATTTATCATGTCTAAACCTAAAACAGTCATTAGTAAAATGGGTAATTGAACATCTTGTCAGCTGAAAGCCTGTTTAACCCATCAGTCTCACACTGCACAAAAGTTCTTAGTGGAAGAATAGTTCTGCTTATTCTCATTCTTACCTTCATGTAACTTTGCTGCTACGTTTTATCCTCCAGAAAGCACTAGAGACTGTGGCTTCACAGCTTTTGCTTTCCGCTCAGTGCCTCATGCAGATGACACACCCTAGCAGCACTGGGCCTGAGCTTGGGAACATCAGTCCATTCCAAAAACCAGAGTTCCCACATAACTACATAATTTGCTGCTATCAAGTTACTGGGCTAGCCACAAATTGACTAATGTAATATTCACTAAGGATCAGGAGGTTGTAGCATGAGTGCTGAATATCCAGGGGAGGGTGATTTGTCCTTTAGTATCACACACACTTTAATTATCAACACACAAGTAAGTTGATTACCGTAAGTTGATCGCTCTCATAGTCTTTTAGCAACAAACCTGGTTCACAACTTGCAAAGAGAGACTTTGCTCCAGCTATAACAGCTTATACTAGAAGAAAACAGGACCTGCTTACATCTTCCTCAGCAGCTCAGCATGCAGAACACACTGATCATGCTCTCTTCACCAAACCAGCTCAACGATGATAGAAACCCTCAGAAAGCAGAGGAACAAGAGCAAGTTGTTTACACCAGCCAGTCTCCTGTTAACTGCCTTTAATTGCCAGCATCCTCCAGCACAGGAGACCCACATAAACATTTGCAGCTGTTAACAGCCATTTCCCAAGGTTGTATAAAGATTTTTTTGTACCAAGCAGGCAAGATTTGCACTACAAATTTCCAACAACAACCCTTAAGTATCACACTGAATATACCAGGCAAAACAAACATAAAGGACAACAAAAGAAGAAATACTTTCTTAATTAGCTTCTATAATGAGAGGAAGGAGTAGAAAGGAACTCTTCATACAGCATTGACTGAAATCGTGTCAAGTGCTGTACAGTTGTACTTTTTCATGGGGCCTATAAGGCACGAACTGACTTTAATACTCACAGTTGCTTTCTCTGTATGAATGCCTAAACGTCTTCTAGTAAAAGTGCAAAGCCACTGACCAGCCTCAGCCAAACTGAACAAAGTGGTAAATGTCTAACAGCTGCTGAGCTCATCAGTGCCTTTCAGGAAAGCAGGCAGGGCAGCAGAGACTGGATTCGTTGCCACCCAAATGAAAGGATGTAGCGTGAGCTTCACCTGTATTAGACTGCTAAATGGGAAGGAGCTGCTACTGATGTTCTGTCCATATGGGCACTAAACCTGATAGAACCTTGGCTCTTCCTAGACATTAAAAAAATCCATGTACAAGCCATATCTTTAGGGTGCCAGACTGCCCTTACTACAGAGTTGAACTCCCATCCCAATAGCAGTGTTAAAAGAGCTCCATACATCAGAATCCCACAGTGCAGTTCAGAGATGAGCTCATCTGTGATCAGTGGGTGACTCTCGAGTACCTGTCAAGGAAAAAAATTTGCTTGAATCCAAAAATGGAGAAAACCTTTTGGTCAGTTTAGCAAATGGTAAGGTATGGGAGAGTTGGCAAAACAAGAAGAAAGCAGTGAAGTAGCTGTTAAATAACAGCAATTAACTTCCTCAGCTCTGCTGTCTGGAATAAGATGGTCTCATATGTTCATTTACTCAGGTAGGTGAGAAAATATTGTGACCAGGGGTGGTATGTGTTGGAGTGATGAAAAAGTGTATGAGCAGGAAGCAATTGAATGGTTGTAAAAGAGTTGGACAGAACATGCCATAGTGCACCAGGCCCAGCTAATGAACCTGCCTGAATTTATAGGTGAATAAAGCATGTTAAGTTATGGGTCATTTGAGTTCTCAAGTGACAGGTCAGATCTGTGGAGTGGCAAGTGTAGTATCATTATTGAAATAAGTGTTAGCAAGTATTGTGAGTCTGCCCTTATGTTTAATAACATTTAATTTTATACGCTGTTCTGGATGATATCAAGTAGCTGTTCAGTCAATTAAATGCACACAGAGAAGTGACTATAGAGGCTGGATTATTGGCACAGGGTCAAGGCACTGGGCGAGTGGAACATCTCTCCATCCACAGAAATTTTTATTTGTTTGTTACTTATGCTCTGGCCCTCTGGGAGCTCAGGGCAGAACTCCACTGACCTATGAAGTTCTGCTTCTGTGCCAAAGTATCTCCGTCAGTCACTTCAGCTGCACAACACCTAGCTAACACCCAGGCCTGTCAGAGTTGCCAAAGTGATATTCTCAGCACATCGGTTTGAGCAGCACCCAGGCTCAGCTGAGGGAGCACCAGGGCTCTGCTCTCTGCTTTCCTTTCCCCCACTGGAGCTGGGGATGCCTGCGCTGAGCATGGCTGAGATCTCAGGGGAACTTTGAGGATTTAGGGTAAAATCTTGTTCCAGTGAAATCAGTGGGAGTTTTGCCATTCACTTCACTTGGGCCGGACTTCATTCATAAAGCTTTGACAGTTGTAATAGATTTACCAGCCCCGCAGGCAGCCCATGCAGAAGTGTAATAGATCTAGCACTCTAGCTTCTAGAAATGAATCCCCTGCCTCAGGCCGAGCTCTGCAGAAAGCAGCTTCTCTGGGCTAATCCCTTTATCTGGGAAACCTACCACCCAGTACCCCACTGTAAGCCCAGGGCCAAGCAGGGCTGACTTGTGCCTGCACCACAGGAGAAGAGGTGCGCATGCCATCCAGCTCTGGGAGAAGCCAAAAAGCCCCATGGAGGTGTGGCCCAGGGGGTTCTGCATCACAGCAAACTGGTCCCTCAAGCAGTAGCAGCAAGGGTGGATGTTCCCAGCTTGCAGCATAGCCAAGCTGGCTCTCAGCAGCCCTGGCACAGAGGCAGCACAAGCCACTGTCTGAGCCAGCATCTGCACAGGCAAAGGGATGAAGTCTGGTCCATCACAGGGCAGGGAAGCTGCTGTGGTGGCCAGCGCTGCCCCTGCACTACAGCTGTGGAATGGGCTGTGGTCCGAGTGCCGCCTGCCATGTGTGCTGCCCTGGCGGGATGTTCACTTCGTTTGAAAAGAAAAAAAAGGAGAGAGGGAATCCTGCTTCATTATCCTATTGCAAGTGGAAAAGGGCTGAACTAATTCAAACCAAACGCAGAACAGAAACTCCTCCCAGGCAGAGACATTTTTCTGTCAAGTTTCAGCCCTGGGAGAATTTTTACAGCTGAGCAATAAACTCTTGAAACCGAGGTTTAGGGCCTCACTGCCTCCAAGCTTCCAATACAAGGAGCAGCACAGCAACGGGCGCTGTTTAATACGTAGGAATGTGTCAGGCTAACGGGAAGCTGGAGGTACTGCGGGAAGGAGAGAGTTAATCGCCACAATTGCCCAACAAACATTTCCTAATATTGTCACTTTTTACCCACAAGTTACAGTTTCTCTGTTACTATAGAGGCAAGATGTTGATACTGGATTCATTTTCTGGGTTTTATTCCTTTTTGTCATTTTTCCCATGAACTAATAAGCCACAGTGGATTTGAAAGTATGAGCAAATGTGAACACTATACAAAGCACTTTTATGTTCTATTGACATTTTCTTCCCACCCTAATAATTTAGAGCTGTTAACATAAAAAAAAA
>WEIS01114014.1:0-10340 GCA_013389965.1 Todus mexicanus | reverse complement strand
TCCCCCTCACCTCTCTATATGCATGCATGCGCATGCATATGCAGCATGCGCAGAAGTTTATTTTAACGCAGACTGAAAACCCAAGTATCTTTTGGCCTGATTCTGGCTTTTGTGCTTATGAAGGCAGATAGAAATTTCCTCGCATGCAGCAGTGCATGGGGAGTTGGAGCTGTGGCAGATCTGCCTGTGCTTCTGACTTTGTTTATGTCAATAAGAGCAGAAATGTTGCACATCATCTCTGCTGGCACAGCCAAAGGAAAAAAATAGTGCATCTAATCAATCTGACTCAGTTTGAGCGGTTCTGGGATTGTGTTCGAAATCTTTTTTAGCAATCTTGAAAAGAGGGAGAGAAATCTGTAATTACAGCTATACATATGTAAACGAGCATCTGCCACAGAGCCAGTTTAACGTCTTTGTGTTAAACATGTATTTCTGTTGACGCGTTATTTGTGACATATTCGTTGTGTATAAGGGTGTTATTAAACTGGATTTTGGATTGATTTAGGCAATTAAATGAGTCAAGTCATTCTATGCATTAGCAGGATTTTTTTAGCTGTTATGTTGGCTCTCGATGTGTGTTCTTGAGGCTGCCTCCCAGCTGACAGCTACTTTTATGATTTATGATTATTCAGACATAGGTTTGGGTTAATCATGCAGCTGATTAACTGTCAGCGTTCAGGTTTTCACTGACCAAGTGTGGTTGGATGTGAAACTAAGAGCCCGTCTTGTATGACTGCATTTGGGTTTGTTTCTGTGCTTCTCTAAGAGCCCTTCTGAAACCTCAGCCAAAGCAATGGCTTCAGTAACTTCAGTCTGGTTCTTTGGTGGCTGTAAACTGACATAGCTCTATTTCAGTCAGCTGGCATATAGTAAAAATACTGAGGTTCTGAAGTCTTTACCGCATGAAAGAAGATACTGTTATTTCCCATGTAAGAAATGAGAGTGGTCATGCGTTTCCTGAACTCTCAGTGCTGCCATTTGCTCCTTGGATAAACTTGAATCACTATTCTTTGTTTCATTTCAGTGCCTGGGTCAGAGCTTGGACCTCCTTAAATCTCTCTTCAAAAAAATAAATGTACTCTTAGCTGATTTCTTTGAAAAAAAAAAAAATCACATTGCTGTCTGTGATCACTCATTGTGCTGCATCTGTCTTCCTTTTTTGCAGCATATTTCTCTTCATCTCCTGCCTTGTGTTGCTTCCACCGCTGCAGCGGAAGAAGAGTGGGAGCAGCCCAAACAGCAAGGGTCACCTCTGGCTGCTTCTGCGTATTATAACACTTGGGGATTATTAATGCTATTAGAGGTATGTTGCATGCCCGAGGACATACAAAGTGTTTGCGTATATGCAATTAAGTTTGCCCCTGGTTTCTGAGTGGATTCATCATGCTACTGGTGTTTGTGAAAGACACATGGTGCAGCTCCTGGGTGACAAATGCCGTGTCATGATACCGGTATGGTAATTACAAGAGACTCCACCAGGACGAGGCTCATCAGCTGTGCAGATGAATGAACGAAAAGATGCTCGCTGATCCCAAAGACTTTAACATTTGTCACACTCTGCTGCTGCCGCTGCCGTCGTTGAACGTTAGATTTGCTGTATAGACAGCAAAAGACACAAAAGTAAGAAATGGCTTGAGGCAAGGAATACAAACGCTGCCTTTTTACCTGATGATAAAACAAGAAGCTATTTGGAAAGGCCACCTGCGATGCCCGGTGGAAGAGGGATAATGCAAAGCTCACGCATGCTTCAGGCGCAGTGCTTCGCACATGCCTTAGTCCTCAAAAGGAGGCGGTAACAGACCACCTGCAAGTCAGCTCTTCTTCCAAAGGTCCTGGCTCCCACAGCTACCACTGCTTCCCAGGGAGCTGTGCTGTGTCCCAGAGCTGCTGTGAAATGACACAGTGTGAGAATCAAACTTCTCACCAGTTCTAGCTCGACAAGTGCTACATTACTGTGTTGCATCAGTAAAACTAGTGAATTCCCACCTCTAAGGAAATGAGAACTGTAGAACAGCTCAGCAAGCATCAGACAGATGGGTGAAACAAGGGAAAACCAGTGTATCTGTTGCAGTTTGTAACCAAACTGTGGGGTTCCCAGCCCAGGGACAGCAGCATACACAGGTCTCTCCTAAATGCAGCTCTCTGGATGCAACCCACAGGGTAGGAAGTTACAAACAGACCTTCATGGTCCCAAGGTGGGTCCTTAATTTCTCTGGTTATCAGCTGCTCTTGGAAATGAGCACTGAATCTTCAATCTTAATGTAGGATGGATTTTACGCCCAGTGTTTGCTGAGCTCCAGCTAGGCTCGCTGGCATCGTAGTGTAGCCCTCAACCCATGTAATGGTGTGTGCTGAGCATCATGCAACCCCACCCTGCATCCTCAAACGCCATATGTGGGAACCAAAACCAGATGGTCAATGTGCTGCAAATCCAGGTGAGACTTTCTGAAAGTCCTGCCACCAGTGAACCCTGTAGAGACACAACAATTCAGGAGTCACATCTGCTGAGTGCTTCCTTGGCCTTAATCGTGACTCAGAGCTGCTGAGCGTTGGACTTGGTGTTCACCGAGGCTGTGCGTGGGGCTGATGTACAAAGTGCTCAAGGGCTTTTCATTAATTTTGTATGTTAATATCCCCAGGACAGCTATCTGTGTAATTTCAAGAGCTCTTCATTTCCCACGCAGAGCTCCGGCCTTTTTCCTACCAGAGGCATCGTTTTACAAACAACTCGTTGGCACCTTGCCACCCAACAGGTGCCACCACGTTGCAAAGGATTGCAGTGGAGGCTGTTAGGGAAGAAATTTCTTCCTCCTGCTGGGAAGGAGAAAGTTGACCCATCCCATGAACAACGGTTATCCGCAGGTTGTTAGAAGGTGTTTCAGATGCCCTGAAATCCGCTAGGCCATGTTGCTATTCCTGTGACACGAGGGAAGAGGGAGGTATGTCCCCAACCGTTTGAAGGGGTTGTAAATTGTCCTTCCTCCCGAGTCCTTATATGCAGCCAGAGAGGGATTTCTCAGGGGTTTTGAAAATCTGCTCAGAGGAAGGAATCAGTTGCTGTAGAGCTCTTTGGTGACCTCTTCTGATCTGGAAAAATGTCCCTGCATCACAGTGGGCACTGTGTCTGGAGCTGGCATGGTTCCATGATGTGTGCACTGGTGGGGCTTTAGCTTGCACACCTCAGAGTACACACAGCCTTGGCCTTGACCATCCCTTGTGGGCTTCAGATCCCATGACCATGGCTGAGACAGCTCGTGTGCCAGTGTATGCAGGTGGGCTCCCACATTCCATTCTTCAGAGAGAGTACTGCAACTTCACTTCAGTGGGAATTTTAATAAAAGCAGCTCGTTATTTTAGGAAGTTTGTAGAAGAAGGAACATCACATAGATATGGTGGTGTCTGTGGTTACCTGTCTCCTTTGCTGGATGTCATGTGTGACAGTACCTTTGGCTATGACCAAAGAGAATCTGCAGAACCGAGCCTGGATTTCAGCAGGGACAGTGTTCAGCAGCTCCTGAAATGGACTAAAATGATATACTTGGGCCTAAGAGATGCCCGTTGTCTACTGTTAATCAGATATGGCCTTTCCATATGGTTCTTTCAGGCACCATGAATCTCAAGCTCCATGCACCTGGGAGATGCCCATCAATCCTTGCCATGCAGGGAGGAAAACTTGCTTTTCATCTCTCCCTTTGAGCTTAGGTGTGTGAAGGAGGGTGACACAAAACACTTGCAGGATTATTTGAAGACCGGGGCTCGTTCTTAGAGATCTGAATCATCTACCTTCTAGGACAAGCTCAGTGGTTTTTCTGGCAATAGCAGCCCAAGAGGTCATTTCTACCACATTTTCAGCAGCAACCAGTGCTCGGAAAATGAACCTGGTAAACATTAGAGAAGATAATGTAATTGCCTGGTTTTGTGGTTCACTATCATTTTGCATGGGTGGGCTCTGTGGTCTGAGCCTACTTTCAGTTCCATTGATGCTCTTGCCTTGCAAAACTAAAGAAAAAACACCCGAGTCCCCTTTTCAAGATCCTGATGACAGCCCCAGAGGCTGCGTGCTTTGCTTTCACGCACCTCAGGAGGGAACTGGGGGAAATTTGCCTTCCTGCATCAAATCCAGACTGTTGCTTAGAAACTGTCTCTGCATCACGTGGCACCGCCACAGACCTTCATGGTCCAGGGGGTCTGTTAGTAGAGCTGGGAGGTGTGTTTTTGTGGCAGCACTGAGATGCAGTACAGCACTAGGTAATCACTAGCTGCAGGGATTCAGCTCAACTCTTTAAGATTTAGTCAGGAAGGTCAGTGACCGTTCACTGGTCAGGAAGCCAGCAAGGGCAGTGGTACTCAGAAGCTGCGTTGCAGAGTGAGAAGTGGATGGGGCTGTGGGAAGGTTGAGAACTTGTAGTGGGTTATCTGGCTGGCTGCCAGAAGTCTGACTAGCTGCTCTCTTGTTACCACTCCTCAACAACACAGAGGGAGAAGGTAAGATGGAAAAGTTCATGAGTCAAGGTAAGGATCACTCAAAACAGACTCAGTTTAAGGGGAAAAGGGGTGTCCTAATCCTTCAGCCTCACCTCGAGATACAATCCACTGAAATAATACTGCTCTGAAGACCAGAGCTGGCATAGTGATTTTTTTTTCTGTATCCAATTAATATATTTGGCTCTTTCCATCTCTGGATCTTTACTCTCCCCAGCAACAGAGATGTCTCATTTCACCAGTGATGAGATTGAAAACAGTTGATTTATCTAAGGTATCATAAGCCACTAGACATGGGCAGCAAGAGAAAACCAGCATCCTGCCTTCCAGATCTCTCCACCTGTATGTCCAGATGGTGAAGGCGAACAAGATCCATGTCCTGGCCGGCTCCTGGGCTGTGGCAGAGCACGGGGAGGCTGGTGCTGAGGGAGCTGGCTGGGTTTTGCTCTGGGTTTGCTTTGCTTTCTCTCAAACCACTTAGACCTGTTTCCAGCACGGTTTCCCCAACTTACTGTCATGTGGCTGATAACAGTCAACAGTTACGTAGGTAGATTTTCTTGTGGCTCAGCAAAATGGAGAATGTTTCTTGACAGCTGCACGTTCATCTTCCCCTCTCTGAATACTGGGGGAAATTGTCCTTTTTTCTGTCCTTATGGTTAGTGCAATTTGAGTGTTTTCCTTGAACAGGGTGTTTGGAGGTTTTCTTTCACTGTTTTGCAGCAACTGGCCATTTCATCACGCAAACCTCTCCAACTGCATCACACCTGTGTAATAGTTCCTTCCAGGTGTACAGGGGGGTTTTAGGCCAAAGAATTTCCACTTTAAAATCAAGGCTGCTTTTCTGCTAAAAGGGAATTACAACCTCTGGGGTTTGGTGACTCATTTAAGTGAGTGAGAACTATCTCCCCACACCCCCCAGCCTGGGCTTGTGAGGAGCTGCTTAGGAAATAAAAAGATGTATCCTGAGCAGCTTTTGTGTGTCCCCAGGCCAGCTTTCATCAGCTGATATGGTGGCACTGGTAGGGTCCAAGGGGATGTGGAGATGGTTGCCTGGGATTCTATATGAGCCTGGCCATCATCAGGGAAGCTGAAATCCTACAACTCTGCAATCTCATGTGGTGATTTGTCCCCTGGACTCATAACTAGCACCCACCCATGAGGCACGTAGCTGTGTGTCTGATTTATGATGTGTAAGATAGGTTTGGAGGAGTCTTTTCCAGGTGAAGCTTATTCCGTTTCTGTGACTTGATCCTGGGGGACCTGCATGTGAATAATCACCTTAATTTTAGGGTTTTAGCCCCATCCCCTCCTAAACCAAAATGCTTGAGCAAGCCACTTGTTTCTGTAGCTCTTCAGTAACTTTGTCCACACCTTATGGGAAACCTCTGGGAAGGATGAAGGCAGCTGACACTCGATGAGCTTCCTGGGGGATCTCCAGCCACCAGCCCATCACATCCCAAGAGCTCCCACATCATGAAGTAGCCATGTGAGAGGGATCAGGGCTAGATGTGGGGCTCCTAGCATGACAGCCACTCTGCGGGGGGCATTGAGATGCATGCCTGACCCCTGTGGTAAATGTGAGATGAGCTGAGGTCTCTCAACGCACTGCAAACAGGCTGCAGGCTGCGAGCTCCAAGAAGCACTGTGCATCTGCCAGTAACAGCGACTTGTACCTAGAAACTGCAGCAGATTTGCTTCCAGAATCAGCAGGACCCAGAGGCTGGGGCTGCAGCATCTTCAGCCGTCGCATTCCTAGAAAGACAAATGATGCCCTGCTTGCATGTCAGGGCTGTGATTGAGCCAGGCTGGAGCCGCTTCTTGGAAATGCCTCTCCTCTGGGCTGAAAAGGGCAGGGGGAAATGCTGCTGTTGGTATATCCAGTGTCAGGCACTATGTGTGGCCACATCTATTGATGTCATTACTCATTTTGGAGTGTGCAGCACCCTTTGCAGAAGGGATGCTTAGCACAGACAGCTCAGCAGGGTGTTTGGAGACCTGCATTTCACTGGGCAGTGACCAAAAAAAATTCAAAGCAGGTCTTCCTGGTGACACGTGTGTCTGGCTGTGATGGAACTTGTGTGGCAGTGGGTAGGAGAACTCAAGCTGCAACACAGCCTTTTGCCACTGGCACCCATGTTGAAAAGGAAACAGCTCCCCTGGAAAAATGAAGTATTTATTCGTAGAACAGCTTGTGTACACTGTAACCCTGGTTTTATCTTTCTCACTGTTTAGAAAGAGAAACCCTTTAAAGACCTTCATGTCGATGCTTCTGGTATCACCACCCTGTTGCAGCACTGCCATAGGAAGTCACCATCCTCCATCTGAAACATTCTCAGAGCACTGCAGGGAGAGCCAGTCCTTGACCTTCAAGGTGCAAGCTTGACATTTGTCACCCTGCTGCCACCATTTTCCTCTGCAGAAACCCCCTGAGCTGCTGGGACCACTGGTATGGAGCTGGGAGTTTGGGTCTGAGGCTATGGTGCTCCCGGCAGTGCTGTGTGCTGGCCTACCAGCTACCCCCAGCCGCCGAGGTCCTGCATGTGCAGTGTGCCCTGGGACTGCTGTGAAGGAAAGCAAAAGAGAAAATGAATTGCTGGTGTGGTTCAACACTCCCACTTATCACACTCAGCTGCCTCTTCACTGCTCAGGAGTGAACTTAGTAAGGCGTGAGCTGAGGCTGGGGTGCTGGTGATATCCTTGTCCTTATAGCCCTTGATCTCTGCTGCTGAAGCTCATTGGCTTTGCAGTGCTGGAAAGAAGAAGCTGCCCCAGTGGCCGGGCTTTAGTCCAGGAGGAACCTTCCCACGCTAGCAGAATGGTTTCCCTAGCACTAGAGATGTCTGTCTTCTATTTCCACTTCTGCATATGTTGTTTCCTTTTAATTTTGCTAGCGAGGTGACACGCAGCTGATCTTGCTGCTCAGGTCTCTGTGCACAGGCACAGTTCCTCGTAGAGTGGTGTCATGCAGCCCTGCTCGGCAGTTGTCCGTGCCTCGGTGGCAGTCAGTGAAACCAGCCAAGTGGGGTCAGAGCGCAGCCCAGACCCAGGCTTTGCACCACCTCTGGTCACAGCATCAGGGCTGTCAGGCTGGCTTGGGGTTCAGTTGCTCTTCCTCACTGTGGCTGCCAGCACTTTGGCTGAGCACACACTCAGCCAGACCAGGGCTCTGCACTGACTCTGCTCCCATGGGCTGTGGGGAAAGCGGAGGTGGCCAGACCTCAAGGAGACACACGCCAGCCACGGGGTGCTGCTTCCTCAACCATGTAAAGGAAAGCCTGTAGCTGGAGTCTGTCCAGATGGAGAAATTCCTGAAACATCCATGCTTTGTGGGAGCCGGACTTGCTCTTTGCTTTAAGTAGATTTTGTCCCTGGCCTGAACACCAAGAACATTATGTCGGCAGCAGCTTTCGCAGCTTTAGTTTGTTCTCCCCACAAAGCCCTTTGCTCTGCAGCCTGAGGACTATCTCGAGCTATGCCCACATCTCCGGGGTGTGGGGCAGGTGAGGCTGCCTGCATGTTTGGCTGCAGGGCTCCTCCGGCAGCACCTGCTGCTTCACATGCCAGCATCATGTCCCAGCACCACGTCCCAGTCCAGAGGCCTTTCATTTTTAGCGAAATCTTTCCAGTTGGCTGTGTGCGGCAGGGATGGACAGGGCAGGGAGGGGAGGCAGAGGAGTCAGTAGATGGCAGAGTTGGTTTAGCATCTGCTGTTTGCCATGTCTCTTGCAGGCTCACAGGGATTTGACGATTTGTTGTCAAGATGACCCCCCATTGCTTGAACCATGGCCTAGGAGCAAGCTTGGGCTGGGGCTGCTGCAAACCAGGACAAGAATTCACACCATGGTGCTGCAGCAGTGGCAGCGCTGGCAGCGTGCAGGGAGAGGGCTCCTTGCACCACCTACGTGCTTGGCTCAGAGCACCACAGCTTACAGCACTGAGCGGAGAGGGCTGGGAGTTGCCATTGCAGTATCTGTCGCATGCCGTTGAAGGCGACACTGCTCTGCCTTTGCATCTCTTTGCAAGACGTCTAAGATTGGATTTACTGCCTCTGCCCGTGTGTGCATTGTCTTGGTAGGGCTCTCACACCGAGTGTTACTAGAGAGAGGCTGCATGTGGATTTCCACCCAAGCACAGATCCCTTTGCCCGCAGACGTTGCCTTCTCCATGAGGACGGTTAGTCCCAGGCGGGAGCTGAGGATTTTCTCCCCAAAGCCCTCAGGTTAGAGCAGTGCTCCCTGTTTGCTCCTTTGGCTGCTTACCATGGCTGGCTGCTCACCAGCACCATCATTCTCTCTCTTGCTCACCTTGGGGCGGTGCATGATGCCAAGGGGATCCCAGTGATCCTGAGGAATGAGCACAGTGTCCCAGGGGATTCAAAGGTTAACAGAGGGACAGGGGAGAAATGACAGTGAAGGTTGAAAGGGGATGCAGTGAAGACTCGTAGAAGTGATTCTCATAGTGGTGAAGAAAGCTCTACAATGAGACCGTTGATGTGTGTAAGGTTTTGGAAAAGATTAGAAATGTGCATTAATATTGCCTTGGCAGTGGAATTGTGGAATGCAGGAGAGAAAGGCAGAAGATTAAATTAGTGGCTGCCAAATCAAGCCTGGGAGATTGCCCACCTCTTGATAATTTCTAGTCAGGAGCCTGATGATTTGTTGCAAGATGTATCAGTGCCACGCAGCCCTGGTGGGATAGCCAAGCACGACCAGCCCAGGGCTCAGCTAATGCAAGGGCTCACTGAAAACCTCCAGCTACGGAGGATAAAGCTGTGCAGGATGGCAGCTGATCTGGGCTGTGTCTCACCATGACAGAATCCACCCAAAGTCATTGGGCACCCATCCATCTCAGCACTGCACGTGGCATCACCTCCCGAGCTTCAGCCAAGAGATGTGAAACCCTCCTTAGGGCACAACTCAAACCCTGAGCTATGCACGTCTCACCCTTGTGGCTGGGGACGCTTGCACAACAGTGGGAACACAGGGCTGGGATTTCTGCCATGGCAAAGCTGGGTTTGGCCCCATGGAGCTCAGCAAGTGCTCGGAGTCAGAAGCCGGCGGCTCAGGCCCACAGTGGGGAGGAATGACAGTGCCCCCGCTCTCCTCCTGAGGCTTTTGTTTTGTTTGTGAGTCCCACACGGATGTAGAAGATGCAGTCCTGTCCCGACGGGGTGGGCAGGGGAGGAAGGGGCGATGCAAAGGCGCTGCTGGGACCCTCCCCACCCACCGCATCGTGCCATGCCGTGGGAGGCAGCCGCCAGCGTTGGCAGCCCCGCAGCCTCCCACGCGTTTTGCTTTTCCCCTCTCCTACCCTCTCCTCTCGCAACATGAAAGGGCAGAGCCTCGCTGGGGTATTTCGCTGCAGCTTTGATGGTCACAGGCCCCCGCACCCGGCACCGGGGAGAGCTGCTTTAGGCACCCAGCAGAGCGCAGGGGGACGCCTGGGATGCTCCCGCTCCCTTCCGCTGTGACTCAGGCAGCAGGCGCTTGTTTGGCAGGGCCGGGGCCCAGGGGGCTCCCCGTGCCAGGCTCTATTTTTAGGAAGCCAAGAGAAGTAGGCACAGCCATCATAGCAAGAAGTTTCTAGTGCAGTTTGTGGTTTCACAGCTTTGGAAAAGCTCAGTGTCAGCAGTTTAGAGGCCAGATGCTCTCCGTGGCTCAGCACAGCAAGGCTGGCATCACCACCCAGATGTGGCACGAGAGCCCTTTGGTTTTGGGGCCCTCCATCCTCTGTGGGGTCACTGGGCCTTGGTTCTCTGACTTGCCCTCCTCTCCACCCATCCTGATACCCCAGGGAAAGGGGGGCTTGGGGCGGCTGTGGGTGGTACAGCAGGGTGGGAAGGTGAGGAGGGATGGAGG
>WEIS01113964.1:0-10443 GCA_013389965.1 Todus mexicanus | reverse complement strand
AAAAGAAATGAGGAGTGATGGAGCATGTGATCAAACCTATGTCCCTTTGGAAGTCTTGCTGAGTAGTCAGTCTGCTGTTTTGCAGACAGCCACATGCCTTGGGACAAATTATGCTGATACTTTACAGTATTTTCAAGTGCATCTTGTGTTAATTTTCCAAACTTCTGGGAAAAGGAAAACGTGTGGGGGATTTTGTACCCAGTTAAGTTTATGGAGTGTATTGAGTAAGGGTGGATTTATTTTCTGAGCTAGACATCATTTCAAACACTGCTTTGTGTTTCTTCTATGGGAACTCAGGGTACAGTTTTATTGCCTCATGTAAATTGCTTGTTGTTTTATTGAAACATAAAAACACTTGGCAAGGCTACAGCATCCCGTTATCTTTCAAATGGGTGGGCAATAATTCCTTAAACAAACACAAAACCTTATTAAATGTTCAAATACCTAGAAATCTAAACTGCTTAAGAACAGGGACATCCAATATGCTGTGGTAATGAAGAAATAAATGCGCTCTTTAACTACTGAACACAATTAAATCTGGAAAACCACTTTGAAAGCTAAAACAAAAGCAAGTCTGATGTTAGCAGTGCCTGCAGTGTTTCCTTGGTTTTCTTTCTTCCACCTCTGCCTGTAACCATCCTACACTGCTGCTTATTAGCCTGACCAAATCCTGAGGAACTGCTGATATTCTGCTTCCAGACAAGTTTGCAGATATTAATCCAGTAGGGAGAAATGACAAAGGGAAGGCTGGCAGAGTTTCTTGTGTTTGCTCAGCCCTCGGAGAGGGATGTGTGACAGTGCTGGGCTCTGCACTGGGGCTGCTGCTGCTGCCGCTTTGTACACACACGGGATGGAGACCAAGTCAACAGCTAAGCCCTTTCTGCAACACTTTTGCTTCACGAAAGCTGACCTCATCTCAGACAAACCTCAGAACATTCGTCATCAGGAATTTGTGAGTCATCCCTGTGAAACTTTTCTCCCTCTGCACTAACCCTCTGACCAGAACAGCTCATACTACACTGGCCAGAGCTTGGCTTCCAGGTAGGGCTTCAGGGGATTTTCTCTGGCTTGCCGTGAAAGCAGCTTGTTGATCAGGGTCCTGCATAGCAGTAACACACAGAGAGACTGTACCCACAGCTTTTCCTTCAACCCTTCTCTCCCTAAAGAGCAGTATCCTGGTAGAAATGCAAGCATCAGTCCATAGGCTGGGTGGGATGGCTTGTGGGCAGCACAGCAACTAGAGGCAGAGCACGAGAAGACAGCAAAACCCAGCTGCGATGGCAGTGCAGAGGGTTGCCACTGACATCAGAGTCAGTGTCAGCTAGCAGTGACCGAGAACATTTCCCTAGGCCTGCCGTCTCAGCAAGCCATCATCAACTCCCCAACTGCTTAAAAACTACCACCACCTTTGGCTTCTGTCCTCAGCATGACAGAGCTCCAGCCGGAGGTTTCATGGGACTGAAGAAGGCCATTTTGAGAATCACTCCCCAGAAATGAGGAGTCAGTCAGATCTACCAGGAGCCCAGTGCCCCAGCTGGAATGAGAGGCTGCTCTGCTTTTCCAAGCTTGACAGGAACACCGAAAGACTGTGACCCTCTTCCTCCTTCATAAATTGTGTTAGGTCTCTGCAGGGCATTAACCATGGCTTTGTAGAGGCACCAGAGGCCCCCCGCCTTAAGAGCAGAATATGTAGATGGAGGGTGAAGAACCTATGTAAAAGCATGCTTCAGCTCCAGGACATGCATCAGACTGACACGAAGAGATGAACAGAACCTGAGCCAAAAAGACACTGCCTGTGTTACAGTGGTGCAGATGTCAAATCACACAGTGCATCTGCTGGTGCTACGCTGTCCCTAACTGTTGCTGTATCCATTACACACCAATTTTGTTCTTCCACGAGGGGAAAATACTGCCTGCCAAAGGAGGCCAAAGCAGGTGTTTGGTTTTCCAGGGGGGCTTGAGCTAGTATGTTTATTTAAAGAGAAACCCTTCAATATTTGAACCCATCCCCATGGGTATCTGCTCCATCAGCAGCCTTCCTCAAATTTAGCATTTAGGAAGAAGGAGGCTAATTCCTGCACTCAGATGGGAGGATGGTGTGGCAGGAGTTCGGACAGCTGGAGGAAATGGCAGCAAAGGCGTTAGGAATTCTCATAAATCATCTGTGAGCGTTTGGATGCTTTGTTTTATGCTTATGCCAACATGCACACTCTCTGGGCCAAACATCACTGATTTTGTTGGAGTTTCCCCAATGAGGCTTGGCCAGGAGAAAATGGGACCTTTTTTCTTTAACAGTGTATCTGCTTTTTCATCACACAACGTCACAGCAACTCATTCTTCCCTATGCTGCACCCCCAGCTTTGCACACACATAGACATTTCTCCATGAATAGAGTGAGCTTCTGTGCTCAAGAAAGCATTACTTGAGGTTTGTATGTGTCCAGCCTAAGAGCTATGTCAAGTCTGAGTTCCTTCTGCCCCAAATACACAACAGGGTCAATGCACAAGTGGGCAGAGTTAGCCCCAAAACCAAGGGAAACTAGCTACCAGTGTCAAAAACACTTCATCTCTCTGCAGTGGTTTGGATGCGGAGATTTCTACTACACTTAGCACGGCAGAACTAGAGACCAAGACATTTCAGTGACCTTCGGCAATCTGACGCGGAGACAATAAATCCTTGCATTTGGGAACTAAGGGAACTAAGGTGTCACCTCTCCCTAAATCTTGAATACAGAGTGCCCTCTTCTATCCCCATACCTCCAGCCATCCTATTTGTCTTATATGCCTTAGCTTATTTTTCTTTTATCTCATCCTTTCTCCAAATAGCTAGGAGAGAAAAGATCAAGGTGTTCCTTCCTAAAGACATTTTGAGCTAGATTTTTTATAATATATCAGTGCTGCCTATTTATTTCAAAGAGGTGTCTGCTGGTTTCCAGGACCAGCTGTAACCTCAGTGAAGCACAGAGCTGAGATCAAGTCCTTGGAGCAGCCACTTCTCCTCAAAGGGCTGCCAGTTGGTAAGAGATAACCAGTGCAGCTTGGCACCAAATGATCTCTCACAGTGACAGGTGCATGTGAGAAAATTCAGACAGAAATCTCTGGCCACGTGTAATATTTCAGTAACTGTCAGCTTCAATATAGTAATCCTGCTACCACAGGACAAGAACAAGGCAGCTATGTTGGTTTGCACCAGCTATGGAGCTGGTCCAAGCGTTAGATGTAAAGGTTAACCATGCACTTCATCACGAGATCAGGCAGCAACATGACCTATTCTATACACAGGCATTTTTAGAATTTACGTGTGCTATGGCAGCACTCAGGACTTGTGCAAACTGTTGTACAAATGTAGAATAAAATAAGCAACAATTCCCTCCCTCAGGATCTTGCATCATAAAACCAGAAAGCAGATAGACACAGAGAAAAATAAAGAAAAAAGAAACTTATGATGCTTAAAAAAACCCATCAGCATGCATCTAATTTACTCACAACATTGATGGACATCCATTTCCTTGTGTCTGCAGTCAGGTCTAGATTCAGAGGACAGCTGCTGGCTGGTGAGAGCAGGTATTTTGGTGGAGAGCTTTTCTGGGACTGTCCTTGGGGTGCTATTTAAATGCACAGACTAATGACACTGAAAGGCAGTGAGCAAAATCTTTTTAGGAATACTTCTAGAACAAAACCTAACATTAGTATAGCCATCAGATGTCAAGTCTTAAGCAATTTTCCATAGGGTTTTACCACAAAAGGAAACAAAGATCTTCCAGACTCTTTAAGAATAAATAAAGCTGCTGTGATGAGGCTGACTCACTTAGTGGCTGCTACCTGAAGGTTGCTGCTCTCTGTGTCGCACCCACTGTGATTAGGCAGTCAGACATGAGCTGGGAAGATCATGTTTATATGGGAAACTCTACTACAGGCACACGAGCCAGCGAACAGAGAGCAGAGACTAAGGGCTAAATCTCTACATGAGCCTCTTACCCCTCTGGAGCCCTATTCCCAGGACTCTGGTAACATTTGAGCAGTACTTTGAAGGCTGCAGGTGCTACATATGTGCTAAATGTTGTTTCTAATTGGAAGCCAATAGGTGTGATATTGCCTGCATTTGTGCCAAAAGGCATAGGGGTTTGCATGGTTTCCACATAAACCTGTAAATCACCCCAGGCTCTATGGGAGCTTAACATGAACCAACTCAGAACTTGGCCTGCCTTTGGATAAGGTCAGTGAAAGATTTGCAGTCCAGAGTCATGGGTTCATGATGATAAACCAACCAAGCGAAACCTGCCCTCTCACATCACCCCACCCAATCCCAGTTATGGCAAAGGGTCCCAGTCTCCGGCTGCCTTCCCTCCCCTGACATTTCATGAGGGAGGGGAGAGAAATAAACTCCACAGTGAGTTACAGATTAGGTGCTTTTGACATTCATCTGGTATACCAGAAAGCTGAAGAGACGTCACGGTTGAGCCTGGCCAGGTTTCTGAAAGAGGCATAGGAGGACCTCAGAGATCCGCAGGATTAACACAGCCTGAGGGAGGTCAAAGAGCTGGGGATGCTGAAGGCAAACCAAAAATAAATGGCTTTATCATGTCATGCAAGGAAATTCTCTGTTCCTAAATTGGCTAAGCAAAACAAAGGATAATTCTTCTGCATCCCACAGTAATGCAAAAGCCTGGAAGTAATTTATTATGAAAATAAGCCTAATTTTGTACAAAGGTGGCTTCTTTGTGGGAGAGACCTAGTCAGGGCTCTCATGACGAGAGGAGAAACAGAATGGAGACCCCATGTTGCAGACACACGTCTAGAGTGGATTTTTAGGATGAATATAATAATAGAAGAACAACAGGGTTTATACATTTCCAGACAAGCAAACAAATATTTTTGGGAGGCATAAACAAAAAGTTTTGCCTGTGTACATTCACTGAATGAAAAAGAAAAAAAAAAAGTTGTGCGAATGTGACAGCTGTACTGCCAAACACTCTGAAATTAGGGGGTATCAAAGCTAAAGCTGCTTTATTTTGCTCCCTGCTGTACCCATGAGATAAATGCACTGCAGGAGGCCTCCAGGGCACATTGCTCATTATTCACTCTCTCTGCCTCCTTCCCCCTCAGCACCATGATTTACTCAGACCACAGAGTAGATGGTCATGTCATATGAAATAATCTCATGTTATGTATTCTCCTCATTCTTCAGCATGAAACTTCAGGTCTTACTCAGTGCAAGTATTTAAATATTGCTCTGAGGACACAACTTCACTTGAAGCTTTTCTCTGATTGTTTTATACTCTCCATAAATGCTGCTCTGCCATTCATTCATTTCTTTGCTGAAGAAGGAAATGCTATTAGCTCCATTTTAGCTGTATAAAACTAATCCACACAAAATGAAGATGAAATACAGCAACAACTTTTGGTTTGCCTTCTGAGGCAGCAATTTACTGATTTTTCAGGGTATGGTATATTTAATGTATCTCGGACACAGTTTCTATTAATGGCAGCAAGCATCCACAAGAACCATCACCCTTAGCAAGTGCTGCCAGAAGGTTTTCAAACCTTTCATGGTTTTCTGTAACTCGGCCAACATGGGAAAAGCAAAAAAACTCAACTCAAGGTGGACACCTCCTGCCAAACCTCCAGACTTGGGCAGCACTCTATTTTCTCAATAAACCAGAGACAAGAATGCTCAAAACTACATAAGTGTCCCAAATCTTAGCCACAGAGAATAGGACAATTATAGCTGAAACTTTCCAAAAACACGGAAATGCCTGAGGCGGACACACCACATGGAAACCTTTAGTTCAGCAAGTTTGACAGAATCACAGAGGAAGGTCTTCTGCAGGGAGGTGCTGCCCATAAGTGTAGATGGGCACTCCCCTCATGCTCTCTGCCTGTGGTTCCTTTAAGGGTAACATCACAGCCGTCACTGGGCCAGCCCCACTGAGGGATGGGGTGCTGCATCATGGCTAAGTTCTGGCATCACTCCCAAGCCAGATGTTCCTGCATTGCTGCTCCTTGCTGGGACAGAGCCTTGATGAGCATGGCTACAGCTCATTAAAAGCAGCATGAGGTGCCAATGGAGGCCCCATACAGCCTCTGGATTCTCCTCCTCTGATGCAGAACAGAAGCCGACATGGATTATTTTCAATATCAACAACTATTTACTGGTCTAGGAGGGACTCTGCAGGATTGTGGCACAAACTTTGTTGTCACAGCATCCAGTCCCTGCTCCAGTGAATAATGAAAGAGCAACTGCTAGAAAGAGGGGGAAAAAATTGCTGCGTACAGAGTCTGGTGTGCAGCAAGCTGAGCCAGGGCCACCGCTCCTGGCAGCCACTGTGCTACGGTGGCCTGGTGCCCAGCTACTGTACGACAGGAGATGCACAAAAGATTGTGCTGGATGGAGGCCTGGGCATGGATTTAGAGGGGCTGAAGGACTGGACATGCCATTTTCCCTCAAAATGTAAAACACCTTCTACCCATTTTTATTGATTTCAAATAGTAAGTGTTTGAGTTTGGATAGCATCATTATACCTGGTTAAACTGTCATGGTGTTTTTTAATTAAATGCATAATTCTTTTTGAATGTCTGCTCCAGGCTTTTGTGCAGCATCATCAAACATTAATAGACAAGTGTGAGATGGCAGGTGAAGAGCTCTGAGATCTCTGTGGCCATGCTGTGATTGTCATTGCTATGGTACCTTTTACAGCCAGGTTAACTGTCACTAAATCATTTGCACAGCAGATGTTGGCTATTCTGACTGCAAGCAGGTGCATCTGCCAAGATGATTTAATCTTCTCCAATGAAATCTGAAGGATGATGGCTCCAGAGCACGGATATTAAGCTGTTAGGAGTCCTGCTTGGACTGTCTCTGCTCTAGCTTGCCTAGAAGTACAAAAAGACAAGATATCAAAAACTAAACTGGTGGGTAGGTATGTGTGTGAATCTCAGATCCACTGAGGGCACTCGAGTCCATAAAGACAGAGGTTCAGCAGTTTTCTTCACAGTACGTGTCTTCGTTACCCAGAGTCAATGTTGGGTTGGGTGCACCCATCTCATGATCCACTCATTCACTGCTTTTACTGCTGCGACTGTCCTCAGGTAGTCAGGTTGATTATTATTCCCTGGATAAGGGGAGCTGCCACATGGCACAGAACTGAAGCCATCAGGCTCATTTTGCAGAGCGAGCACTTGACTTCTTCCTGATGGTCTTGCATAATAGTTCCCATGGAAGTCCCCAAGAAGACCTCAGGACACCATGAGCAGGGACGACTTGAGATAGCCCTTTCCCATGCTGGATGGATTACACGTAATCTAACCCATGTCCAGGCATCGTGAGGTTCATGGCACTACTTTCTAAAAGCAGCCTATTTGATGCATGGTACATTTGGGGTTGTGGAAAAACTTATGAAGTGTACTGTGCTTGACAGCTTTTTCCAGGAGGGCTTTGAGTAGTTTTTCTTCCAAGAGTCTGCATTCACTTATAGGTCGGAATATGTGATCTCATGGTGTTTGTATTTATACCTCTCACAAAACCATTTTTACAGCATCAGTATCTGTAGGTTACTGTGAGACACCAAGTGAAGTCACCGTGAGGTCATCCACAGGATACTGCCGCCTACGTGGAGTACATCAGTTTGGCCGCAGGATAGCTACAGCTGAAGTTACTTTCTGTAGCTATGAGCTGAAGAAATACAATCAAGGGATATTAAAGGGATGAAATAACACAATAGAAGTGAAAATACGCTACAGGGAAAACATCCCCTGGCTGGAGGCTTTTCCATCACCTTTTCCTGCTTTAGGAAAACTTGCAGCTCCCTGAGCAACAAACTCAAAGAGCTGTTTTTTTCACGGCTTCTTTAAAGAGCCCCGAATGTCTCATGAATAAACAGAATTTCTGTACTGAGGTATTGCTGTATCTAGTCCAAGATTCCTCAGCTCACCTGGGAATATCCCTCCATCACACAAGTGACATCCTTGTTACTTATCAGTGTAACAGGAGGAGGTCAATTGGCCTCACACCACGCAAGAGGCTCGGCTCTTGCGTGGAGGGCTCTTCTTGCCTCTTCTTAACCCATTTTCAGAGAGGAAGAAAGTAATCTGCTTATTGGAGGAAGGGAAAGTGCGGCATAACAGACCAGAAGAAGAAAAGGGCAAAGGTTTGAATCTTAACCTTTGAATATGAGGTTGCAGCCTTCAACTCTGAGATTGCAGCCTTCCCTGGGTAGTTAAGGAGGAGACATAGCCTCTGAGTCCAATGTGTGAGCTGGGGGTATGGAAACATCCATGATATGGGAAAGAAGCATCCCATGGGCAGTGTGGAGCTCCTAGAAACCTGCATCTCAAAGGTCCCCTTGGAAATCAGCTCTGCTGCCTACACAGCTTGAGTCCACGGACTGGGACATGGACCTTGTTGTGCCATATGGGTGGGATAAACACAGTCCTTTTGTGTAGTTTGGCTCATTTGCTGGATAAGTTCTTTGCTCAAAACAGAAATACCAGCTTGTCTGACCCAGGCTGCATATTCCTGTAACAAAATGAGGTTAAGAAACATCCTGATTTCCAAACTGGTCAGTGCCCTAAGCTGACCCAAGCTTTTAAGAAAAAATAAAAATAAAAAAATAATAAATCTCTTTTTCCTGCAGTTGTGATTTCTTTTTTTTTTTCTTTTTTTTTTTCTTTTTTCATGAAAGACCCTACGTGATAATACAACCATTTCCAGAGCTCACTGCTGCTGATTATTTTTTCCGGTGGAAAACCTAAGCCCTCCTTTACTCATTAAGATAGTCAAATCTATTCCGACAAATAGCTCAGAGGCATTCCAACACCCACTGGAAGTGATGGTAGCTTTCCCACTGACTTCAATAGGCAAAAAATATTCCCAGGACTGGAAACCCCAAATTACCTGCATCTGTTCTGCACATTTCTGAAGCCTTCCAACTACTAACGAGACCATCATGTTACAAGAATAAGCACAGCTATGTGAAACATTAGTGAGATTGTGCATCTCAGTCTAAGCTGTTGGTCTACACCACTTGATTGGAAAACTGCCATAAATACATCAGGACTTGAGAACTAAGGCCAGGTTCTTCGGCACACTGCATGCACAAGGAGCAGCCCTTGGCTCAGGGTGCATGGGAGGGTGTTGTTCAATGTTAGGATTCCTATAGCTGCCTAGGGAGTTAGAATGCTTCTCACCCACCTTGTCCTCAACCGTTTGGCTGTGACGGGTGCAGGGAGGAGAAGGAGGAGCCAGCACCCTGTAAACTGGAGCAGTGAAGGTGGCTTCCCTTCTCTCCTTGAAATGAATGGTAGGGAAGGAGGAGAGTATAGGAGCAGCATAGAGAGTGTAAGAGTATATAGGGAATGTTTGGGGAGTTGCTGGAGGACACGGAGGGTAGCAAACAAGCAAAGGGTCTGTATTGCAGAAATCTGGGGTGCAGTGAGATGCAGTGATTGTGGGGAGATGTCAGGAGAATGAACCACTGGAGAGAGGTTATGGTCACTCTGATCTTTTTCTTCCCTAAGCCCTGCCCCAGCTCCTTGTCTCCCCACCCTGCTGTTCTCCTCCTAGCTTTTCCTCTGGGGCTGGAGTGTGAGGGAGGATTGCTGAAAACTGATGCCAAAACAGAGGAGGGTGTGAGGGTCACGCTGGGTACAGGCAAACCCAAGGAGACACAGAAAACTCAGGGTGTCACAGGTAGAATATGACCATGAGGGACATCTCCCCACACCTAGGTGTTGGGGTGCTTGTCCAGGCTTCCATACTGGGAGAACTTATGGCTCTAAAATACAAGATCAAACAGTACCAGTCACGGTAGGATGTCCCTCCCTTTCCCTTCCCATGCACTTGTCCCACTCCACACTGTCCCATCCCTCCAGAGTGGCAACATGTCCAGGAGACGCTGCTACCCTGCACATCCCCCTGCTCTCTGGCGTCTCACCTGCTCCCACAGAATCAGCCCTCTCCGGGCACTGAATTCATCCCCTCTCGGAGCAGTAAGATGACTCCTTGCTGCCTCATTTTAATAGGGAAATGTAAAAAGGAAAATTAATTCACTGGAAGGACAAAGATTAAGTTTGCATAATTCTTGCATACCAGAGCTAGATGTTGTGTAAGGCAAACAAAGCCCTAGGAAAAGAGAAGCGATAGCACAGGCGAGGGAAGAGAGGAGTTCAGCCATCCTATTTGGGCATCTGAAGTTACAGCTGCCAGTCTCTTAAAAAGGCCTGTCAGCATTTTGGGGACAAAGCTGCCTGGCTGTACCGTGGAGGCAGAAAACACGCTTTGAGAACAAAGTCGCGCCTTTTACTGACAAGTGTGGGCTACGGGGTATTAGCAGGGTACAATGCCTCCCTTCTCATTCACTCACCAGCCTTTCATTCCCTGTAAGGTGGGCGCGCAGCCGCCCCTGCACTCAAGGGGGGAGGAAAAGGGGTAAAGGTGGGAAGGTCA
>WEIS01113919.1:0-17103 GCA_013389965.1 Todus mexicanus | reverse complement strand
GACTATATCTCAGGGGAGGAACAAGGGCTCGAGCTTGTATTCAGAGTGATTGGCAGGGAGCCTCATTCTTAGAAATACCATAGGAATGTCACGCCAGAGGACTCAGAAGACATATAGAGAGAGAGCTCCCTTTCATCCAACTGTTGTCTAATCGAGCTTCTGCCTATTACCTGAAGCTAGGGAGTGTATTCATTATCTAGTGAATAATGGGGTTGATTGCAGACTTTAAAGTAGGCAACAGTGTTTATAAATCAACAAAAGTTAATCACAATTAAAGCCGAAGTATCAGTAAAAATGTGTAAGGTGCTATTAGGAATAGTTTTAACAGCAGTCTTTAGTCAGCTCCCCCTAAAACAAGGCACGTAATCTGCTGGTAATGATAAATGCCCTTAAAGATGTTGTGAATTGAACCTCAGTAGTCACTTTCAGTAATATTTACTGTAAGACTCCATGACCTGTTTGGTGTCCCATTATACACTGCTTATCTTCTGTTGCTCTTTGTATCTGAGATCTGCTTTGAATTTCTACAGAATACTCACTTCAGCTGTATTTTTGAAAGGGAACATGACATCCAGTCCCCTCCTTAGAGTCCCATGAATGAGCATTTTATCAGTGAATCAGCCTTGAAATGTTACAATGCTGGTTTAGTGTTTGTCAGTGTTTGTATAAAATGTGCACAAAGCCAAACCATAAAGAACTCGACAAAGAGCAGTAAGCATCTGAATTGGCCTGAGAGCTTGAGAGATTGCTTGAGCTCCAGAGATTACCATGGACATTAGTTTCAGTGATTTTTCCTGGCTTTTGGTGTATCTTGCACCTTTGCTTCTAGGCAGAAAGCCAGTACCCCTCTGTCAGAGTAGCCCAGAAACATGTTACTGGAGGACTGCAGCTTGTTCTAGTCACACAAGAATGCACTGAAATGGTGAAGTACTGCTGAATACAAGGCTGAGCTATCTTAGCTAAGAGTAGTTTTTCCGATAGAGCGATCTGATCCTGTCGAGTTGATGCCCTTTTCTGGCCTCTGTTAAAAGTAGAAGATAGAGTGGATGTCATTTTGTTTGGTTGAAATACAGAGATTTACTCCCATCTCCATTTCATCTGGCTTTAAGTTTGCTTCCAGCTGGAACAAAGCACTCCTTAAGTTAGGACAGTGATATCTTGAGCTACTGGAAAAGGGCCAGTCTAAAACACTGGATTTCAAGGAGATTTAATATGAAGTTTCTCCTCAGAAGAATGTGAACTTGATGCCAAAGGCCTTGATTAAGACCATTTCTAAGCCTGTTGGACATTGTCAGATGCCTTTCCTGGTGATTTAATTAGCTTTGTAGGAAGGTTTAGTGTCAGCTCAGGAAACAAATGGAGAGAGAGGGTATTGCTGGCTGTCAACAACGCGTTAAAGTGTTATGTGAGAATTCAGCTTTAAAAGCATTTTTCTCAAGTATTAACCACAGTTTTCATAAATCATGGAATACCAGTTTCAGAGTTATCCTATATGGGCTGCACTGAAGAAATTTTAACTGTCTGAAAGCTTGCATGAAATGGTGACTTCAGGTTTGCCCCAGCTGGCGGAACTCGTGACGTACATCCAGGGGCGTGGCAGAGGTCATGGAGGATTTTTCACAAGGGTGAAATAAATTGGAAAGATGGAGAAGCTGGTTGACATTCAGAAATGCAGCTGCCAAATATCTCCTCTGCTTAGCAGAATGCAGGGTAGTCTGTGTTCAAGTGTCCTCTTGTAGGTGGAGACCTATGGAGAGCTATTCCAGCACAGCCACATCCAGGCTCTTCTTTAGGGCCCTTCCAGGTGCTGCTCTGGTTTTCCAACCCCACAATCAGCATGCCAGCTTTGTAAGCGTCAAGTGGAAATTTGTGCATGGTCCTGCCTTGGTATGGGACAAAACCAAAGCTGCTGTTGCTAAGGGAAGTGTGATACTAGTCTGGATGTCCAGCTGTCCGCAAAGGTCAGAGGGACTGTGGGCACCAGCACAGCCCTGCTGTGCACAGGTTAGGATAAAATGAAATGAGAAGCTCTGGCAGGGGTAGGGCAATGGGAAATGCACGTAAAGCTGCAGCTAATGCTGCCCACTGTGCCAATGCCATAGAGATTCCTTCAGTGATCCCACAGGGCACTTCTTAGAGGAGATTGTGGGAGTGGTGGCAGATACTTGCAGGGTTTAGGAGGTGCTGAGGGCAACTTTATCACTACTCCAAGGCCCAACAGGTTAGTGGGTTTTAAGTGGAAAATCTGAATTTCAGAAGCACAGGGGGAATCTCTCCTTCTTACCTGATTGCCACCAGCAGCATGGGGGCTGTCATTACCACATGCTTACTTTGTTTTTTGGGCTCTACCCCTGCTGTCAAACTCATGCAGAGAAACTTGCCTTCTAATATGTGCACTTCCAGAAGTGGAAACAGCATGGGATGCTGTCTTGGGTGGTAGAGTGCAAAGCATAACATGGGGTATCCTGTTGTATGAGGTATGGGGAAAACAAAGCATAGATATAGGTTGGAAACCTGAGATCACAGCCAGGCACCTTTCTGTATCTATTGCTACCTCAACAGAGTCGTTATGTGTGCCACTGCATCACGAGCTACATACACCAATCGTAGGGTAGGATTGTAACCAATGTTCAGGGCTTATTGTCCTGTAGATCTCCTCAAATCTGGAAGTCTTACGTTGCTTTCTAGTCAAGATGAATATTTTGCATACAGAGAAGATTGAAATCTCTGTTGCCATTTCGAAAACGTAGATGATGATGATTTCTTCGTCATCTGAAATATGCTGTCTTCAAATATAACAGCTTGGCTTGGAGGAGGTAGCAGAGAGGATCCCACCTGCAGCATGTGTCTGCACACTTGCATGCAGTCTTTACCAAACGCTGCCTGGGTCCATCTGTCATGACAGGGTAAAAATAATTCCATGACACTGTATGCTCTGCAGTCTCACTAATAAAGAGCCATGCTTAGTAATAAATCAAATGCCTAGGTGTCATGTTCCATCCTGTGCAATTAAACTTTCTAAAACCCTCGAAAAATGTGTTTTGCCATAAGTAGCAGCTCACTGTGAGAACCTCTAATGTGTGTTTGTCACGGTCGATTCAAAAATTCATGTGATGCACTGAGTGTGACAGAGATGAGAGGATTGTCATTTCAGTATTCGTGAAGCTCCATGATTATTTAACAAAGTTCCAGGTTAGCTGTATGGAAAATACTAATCCAGGCTATTTTGCACATGAAGTAAATATACAATGAAGCCCATGTCAGATCAGCTGGGGTCAGCAAGCACTCGCTCCGTCTTTGATGCGGAGCAGAGTAATATGACATTTATAATACTGGACTGCAGTGCCTAAACCCTTACTTAGGCTTCCTGAGTTACGTCTTTGTGAAGCAGTGCTCGTGTCAGCAGGCAGGGTAACTCCTGTCCATAGTGTTATTAAGCTTATCTTCTTCCTTGCAGTGCTAGCTGTTTAAAGAACACATAACGTAATGTGTGCCAATATCTTGCCCCCACCAAATTCTAGAGAGCTTTTTCTGTACTCTTCATTGTCTCACAGAGGGTCTTTGTGATTTTTGATGTTTCTATGACGGAGCACAAAGTAGTATAAATTTGAGGTCATGAGAGAAAACAAAAATAAAATTTGCATGCAATCCCAGGTTGTTTTTATAGCTGGTGAATAAGGTCTGGTGTTAGTATGTAGTAGTGATTCACTCAATTAAAAGGTCATCAACAGATCAAAATGAGAGCTAAATATACCTTGACAGAAATATCTACCATGGCTAGGGTTTGGGTTTTTTTACTTCATCTGTGAGCTTTTCTTCAGGAAAGCATTATAATGTTTTCTAGTAATATTTCTACAATAAACAAGAGCACTCTTACCAGGGCTATGAAAACTAGCTTACTGCTGAGATGTTCTGTAGTAGGGAGGACCCCAACAGTGTATTGTTTCTTAACAAAATAGAAACAGAACACAAGCACTTGAAGGACTTTCCTAATTATTATTTCTGTATAGCCAGATCAAAAAATAATTTAACGTTTTACAGAAAAACACGGTGTAGCCTGTGGAGTTACTACTTCCGATACTCTGTAAATAAAATATTTTGACACAGTTGTGATGTAGAGTGTTGAAGCTGTCTGTCTCACATGGGCACTGTGTAATTACCCATCCTAATCGCAATTATGTAATCTAGTATGTTGTTACAAGATTAGGGTATCTATTTATGTAGCTGAATCCCTGAAATGTTCAAAGCACCAAAAATTACTGTGGGGAAAAGAAGGAAATGTAAACATTTGAAAATTACGTTTAGGGAAGGCCGTTAGAGTTCGGAGATGTGCTGCCAAAATCAAGGATATTTGCAATCAAAGAGGAGGCAGCAAGTGCAGGCACAAAGCAGCGCTGCAACTGTGCCAGCGGTGCACTCACAAGCGCCTTGGTGGGCAGGCTTCTGTCTGCCTGGCACCGCTGTGCAGAGTCATCCTCACCATGCCTTCTGGGCTATCCTAAAGCTGTTCTGCTTACTGGACTCAGGGTGTTCACGGCTCTGCCCTGCAACTGCCTTGGAGCACCTCAGGGAGGATGCCTTGGCTTTGTCTTTGCCACCACTGGGGAGCAGCTTGGGCTGGTTACAAGTTGAAGGCTCAGAAATTGCTCCTTCCTCTCTAATTGTCTGCCTCGTGAAGGGGAGCTGTTCTCTCTAGGTCAAAACTTGGTGCCATTTTCAAATTAAAGTTCATTGTTGAAGGCTCAAGTCTCAGTTCTGTACTTCTGTGACAGCTTTTCAGTTAGAAGTGCAGTGAATTATTCTTTTGCTGCTTCCCTTGCCAGGTAGGGAGTGAATAGATTACCTGGGGTTCGGCCCTTCTGCTGAGAACAGAAGCTTCTCGCTCAAAGAGAAACCGGTCATTGTGCATCTCAACACAGCCCATCGTGTTGGGCTGTTCCACTGTGTATGGAGGAGAGAATTCAGCAAGGCGAAATGTTTTGTGCTTTAGGGAGGAAGCTCTATAGCAGGCAAGGATAAAAAGCAAAAGAATTATTCACAGCGCCTGTAACTGAAAAAGTCTCAGAAGACTAGAAGTCTTAGACTGGAGGCTTTCATCATGAATGTGGATTTGAAAACAAGACCAGGTTTTTGACCTAACTTAAGCAATACATGCAGGAAAGATACCCTTGCAGAAGTGGTTAATGCAAGCAGAGGGGATGATTAAATGAGTTAGACCTCGTAAAAGGATCCATTTATCAAGGCTGCGTACCAGGGGAGCTGCCATCCTCAGGAGGCTGGCAGGGGGATTTGCAGAGCCTTTCTTTGTAGGTCATGGCTTCCAATTTGTCTTAACTTGCTACTGATTAAAAGTTACCAGCAAATCTCTCTGTATTAGCTGTCCAAAATGAATTTGTTACTTCAGTATTGCTCCAGTAGGTGCTGCCTTTTGCAGCAGAAGTGTTGCCATCACAGTGGCCCTCTTCCCAAGAGATTCAGCAGAGACGTAAAGATACAAAATGCTATTTGTCTCTTCCCAGGGCTCAGGATGGGTCCCCAGAGACCATTAAGGGTATTTGTGGCTCCACAAGAGATCTCTTGGGTGACTGTACAGAATTACTTTTTTCATAGTGCTCCAGGTCTGTCTGTCAAAGGGGACTGTGGTACATCCTCTTTGTAAAACCATTGATATAACAGAAGAAACATGAAGGTAATGGCGAGAGTTTCCTGGGGTGCAGAGGCAGTGCCCAAGACAGACTGTATGACGTGCCCTTTTTATGTATGTTCTACCAGTTTCTTACATCTGGTCCCCAGCACTAGTCACTTGTAAAATGCCCTGACAAAGAGCAGGATGGGAAAGGAGGGCAAACAACTTCTACTGAAGCCATCAGAAGAAGATCAGAGCAGAAACAGTTCCTTCGAAACTTTGACACAAGAGTGGGGACCAACAGCACAGGAAGAAAGAAGAGTGTTAGCAGTAGTAGATCTCTTGGCCAGGGTTCTTTTGTTCTTTGATGGCCTCTATGCTCTTGAATTTTGTATACACAGTATTTCACCTCTAAAATAAACACAAGTGTTCATTAATACCAGTCAAGACTTGCCATGGAGTTTTTAAATGAGACTGTTCTGCTGAGTCAGATAGATAACAACATATCCACCTTCTCGTGTTACATTGCTGAAAATAGAGATCTTTCTAAGAGCAGAATTAGAGTGCATCTTGTCTCACTTCATGCTGCATACTTGCACAGGGATGCCAAAAAACTACTTCTCAGGCCACAAAGTGATTTCTCTGCAGATTCAAACATCTCTTTTTAAAAATAATATATATTATATCTTTGGCTTATTTCAGGTGTTGGAATGGTGGATGACAATAGTTTAGAGGAAGACTTCTTTCCCAAAGGCTCTGATAGCAGCTTGGTACTTATCTCCCCAGTAGCTTTTAATGGGAATTAAGCACCTACGAGCCATTTTTTTGCCTTAGAAAATCTCCCCCGCAGGCTATAGAAGAAGATTGGTAGCATTAAAAATGATGACATTTATCCAAGAAATGGCAAAAGGGAGCACAATAACCCTGCACTTTACAGGTGCTTTTCATCAAGAAAGAAGCCTCACATCTTTGCAAATTCGAGATACAAATGTTGCTGCATCCTGACGTTTGACCAATTCAGTGAACTCTTTAAGAGCTTGCATCAATGCTATGTGCCAGCTACAGACACAAAGTGAAATATATATGCTACCTCATTTCTCATTGCAGTATATTTTGACAGTAGAAGTCAGAGCTATGGTCAGAGCAAGCAGGGTGAAAATACGATATACTCTGAAGCATCTTATGATCTTAAGCACAGTGTAAATGATGTGTAGGTTACGAGGATAGAAGAGTCCGGATGCCTCCTCCTCCCATCAGTCTCCGCGTGGGTTGGTGGTTAATTATAACCTGCCACTTGGGTTTTCCCCATGTGACTAGCAATGATTTCCCTATTCCTAGATTAATTAAAATGTTAAATAAGATCTGTCCCTAACACCAGTCTCAGGGGTAGCATGTTATCATTTATCCTTACCCTTTAGTTATGGACATTTAGTAAGTTTTCAGACATCTCCACCAGGATTTACTCCCAGTTGGCTTCAGTTTTGGGGATGGGCTTTTATGAAGTGTTATAGCACGCTTTTCTGTTGACTCTGTAATCCCACTAGAAGGAAAAGCTTGGGTTTACTACTTCTCACTGCTGCTTTTGTATCCCTGTTGAGTCCTGGGTTCCTGCAAGTGCTTCAACATAGGCAGGTTTGTCACTTGCATTCATTCTGTTACAGTTTTGGCATGACAGGGCAGCAATTCCTGCATCACCCTTTTTGCCTTTGCAGTAGGTTCTGCTGCTTTTCTGATTCTCGGATGGTTTAGCTCTCTAAAGACTTTGAAATAATTGCAATTGATATAGTAAATTTGTTAGCTAATTCCCATAACACATTGGCATTAAAACTAAAAGCTGAGTTTTCTTTTCTATGCTTCTTTCTCAAAAAGTGCTGAGCAGCTCAAGAGCTGGAATCCTAAATGGCTCTCCATTCTTCCTTATTTATCAAACCTACTTTTCTGTTATTTATTTCTACTGTCTCCTCATTTCCCAGGACTTTCATGGCAGCATTAAGTCATTCTGGATTTTGCACTTTCTTGACTTTTTCTTGTTTTGGTCCTATGTTGTTTCTGTCATGCTTTTCTACTTTTGCATACCAGCTTGGGGTTTGTTTTTTCAAGTGCTCTATTTCATGGTGGAGCCATGCTGCCCTCCCCATTCCCACAGACCAGGCTGACAGAGTAGGTGGGAGAGTCTGTCTACACAGAGCAGATGTGTAACAAATTTAGTTATTAATAAATGACTACATGACAGTGTCTATTTCTGTACCCCATATTTTTGGGGAGCTGCATGTCAAAATCTGCACGTTAACAGAACTCTCTTTAATTTCACTTTTCTTGTGACTCAATGGCAATAGCATTTGCTGTTTTATTTGGCCATCACAAGGGAATAGTAATAGATTTTCTTTGAAACTATTTTCCCTCATCATCTCCCATTACAGCAGTATACTTTGGCTTGCATGGATCTCCTCATAGATGTCTGCTGAAATAGTTTTTTTATACTGCAGAAGTGGTGTAATAGAACTACGGTTGCTTTGATTTTTTTGTTGGTTTTTTTTAAGTCTAAATTCCATTTTATCAAATATAAAGGAAAACCTGGGAGGAGGCAGAAGAATGTGGCTTATTTCTTGTGATCCCAAATGGACATTCCTCCATTCTCTCACACACCAATATTTTGGATGCTATAAAATATTTTGAGTTGAAATGCAGGGGGAATGTGGACACACATTTAAGTTGGTTTCCCCTGAGAACTGTAGCAATCATGTACTGGTTGTTCTGAAAATGGAGGATTGCAGAAAAAAAGAATTCTACCCTGTGATGCTTTAACAGTGCTTTGAGATTCTGCTTGTGTAACAAATGATGAGCCAGTGAAGCTTAAAACCAGAAAGATGCAAGCACCTAGGAATACAAATAAAAGTATTTCTGACCTCACCTTAATAATTGTGATCAAAAATGTATCCTGACATTGATAACTAAAGCAAAAGAGCAGCTGACAGAAGTCAGCTGGAAAGCAGAAGGATTAGCTGGTGACGCTCTGATCTGTACAATTAGGTGGTTGCTATTAACATTTAAGTAGTTTAAAAATCAGCTCCCTGAAATATAGAACTGTGTGCTTGAACTGTAAAAATGCCGTCATTCTACCTGACTCAGTGATAATTGCCGAGTGAGTGCTAAACGTAGTGAAAATGCAGCAAAGGCTCAGAAATGCAGGCTAGGAACCAGTGACGGGAATGAAAGCAACATTCATCTTAAATTCAAACCAGCACTCAGTTTAAAGGAAAAAAGAACAACAAAAACAACAACAAAAAAAACCCCTCCAAACAACAGAAAAATCCCCAAGCTTTTAAATGCCAGGTTTGATGCAACCAAAGGAGAAAACAAGTGGTGGTGGTTTTCAAGTGAAGAATTGGGGGATAAAATCTTCACTGTGAGTACAACTGTTTTCTCACTGTCACACACACACATTCATGCATGTGCATGTGTGTCTGCTCTTATGCATGCTGGAGCCAAAGGACCTTCCCCCCCCCTCCATATCCTCAGCCAAAGTCTGTATAGATCGTTGAGTTTGTCTATGTGAAAGTAGATTTGCTGGATAAATCACAGTTCTGTTTGGCAACAAGTTGCAGTTGTCGTTAGCACATCTGAAAACTCACATCTTTGCACCGCATCTTCTGTTCCAGCTTTGCCTTGTCTTGCTTCCTGAAGCTGATCTACCTCACCCGGATGGTCCCTTCGAGTTGGGCTGCCTTCTCTGTGTAGTTAGACCCTGCAAAGTTCATCCCCTCCTGTGTTTTCACATGCCATGCTGGGCCTCCTCCTAGCACTGAAAGACTCATTTGCTCCGGTAATCAGCTGCAGGAGAACTTTACATGAGAGGGAGGTAATTCAAAGTGTTTCACAGGAAAATAAGAGATGGGACTCAGTGTGGACTGTTCCAAGTTAACTCTCAGCCCAGTGGCAGGATGCAGTCCCTGGTGGAAGGGAGCCCATGTACTGCTCGGGTCTGGTGTGGCTCAGAGGGCTGTGCAGGACACAGCAGAGACATGCTGCCTGCTCAGGCTGACTGAGAGGTTGCTTTAGGGATCTTAACAAGGTGTAAATAGCAGTGCTTTTTTCTTCCTTAATAAGAAAGGAAGCATGTATGTGCAGATGTAACTATCTCTGCTTCAGAGCTATAAGTCTCTGTCAGCTTCAGTGCCTGGTGCATTCCTCACACAGTTAATGCAGCAGCACCTGGGAGAAAATATGGTCGAAGTCACCCACAGGCTCAGCCAGAATAAGCTGAATCAAGAACCATCTTGCCGTCACCCCTGGCAGCTGCCTCAGTGTGTGAACACCTTGGTAGGAAGCTACTTCAGAGAAAGTGTCATGTCAGTGCGCTTGGAGATACGTTTGGAGGGGGAATCCATCTCCTGAAATCCATTGGCTCTATTTAAACGATTTTGCTTGAACATAACATGCCAACTATATGGAAGAGCTTGCATTTTGACTGCTGTATTTCTACAGAGCCAATCTTATTTGGAAGGGGCGGGGGTGTATGTTTTGTTATTTCCATCTTTCACTCCAGGTGATGAAAAGTCTCTTGACTCCAGAATGAGAATTTTTCTGGTGATCTCTCTGCTACCACCACTACAGCCTCAGTGGAAAACAGGGAGCAAAAACTGGGATATTAGTTCAGCGGTGCAGTAATTCAAATTTTTGCATATAATTCTATTAATGATGTATGAGCCAGAATAAATGCCAGCTTCCTCTCCTAGAGCTACATTTATTTTGCAAAACAATAGGATAAGAAGATGTTTAGCTTCATTTGTGTTAATATAGTGAGCAGACATGACTGATTACACACAGGGAACAGAACAGTTATGTTAAAAAAATGATGCAGTCATTTTTCTGCCTATAGCCACATTTCAAAAACAAAGGATTATTTGTAGATCACTGGGAAGTGTTAAATGAGTTCATTGAATATTCCGTTAATATGCAGAAAGGCAAAACCAAAAGATGCAAAGGTATGAATTCCTTTGCGTCTGTACTTTCACATCAGAGAATACCAAAGACAAACAACAAATTAAAACAAAACAAAAAACTAACCACCTCTTGCAGGCTTGGATAAGGGAGAAAATTTAGACAAAATAGGAGAATTTTCTTCTTCTTTGTCATAGTAATAGTCATTGGCTGCTCTTAGCAGGCTGCCAGGACTGGGGAGGTCAGCTCCACGGCGGAAGTTACCCTCTCCTGTGAGAGTAGCTTTTGCAGCAAGTCCTCAGGCCAGGAAAGGTCCTTGATTCACATACAGTGGATGTATTTCAGCGGCGGACGATACATCATCCCTGTGATAGTGCCAGTGGAGAAGTGAGGCATGCTTTAGTATGCTGTCTAGCACAGCTGGGAAGATCCTGTAATCCTCACACACAGGTTCTGTATTTCTGCGTATCAGGAAAGGCTGAACCATGCCACTGGTTTTGTCAGGAGATTCTGTAGTGATTAATATTTGACCAGCTCTTAAGAGGTAATGGAGGCTTGTTGTAGTATCTTCCCTATTCAACTCCTGCCACACACATCTGAATTTATTTTCTTCCTGTTTGGCTTTAACGGTGTGTAATCATGCGAGACTTAGGCTGTTGACAGTACAATTTTAATTCTTACCAGCCACTCAACAAACAATTGGAGCAGCAGGAACAGAGTGCAGGTTCCCACTGTCCCCTCATTTTAATAGATGCACTGCTATCTCACTTTCATTAATCGTCTCACCTCTGAATGCAGTATTAAATGTTACCAGCTTCCCTCTTGGTCTTTCATATTCTTGCCATGCTCATGTGCGGCTGGAAGCAAGCGCGCTGTATCCTTGTAAAGCTGAGGACACACCTATGCCACAAGACGCGGTTCAGTATACAAGTGTTTAAACTAGCTTACAGAAAGAATCTTGTTTTGATACCATGGAGATAAGCATGGGCTAATTTACCTTGCTTGCAAGTTAACTCAGTTGAGCAGAGGTGTCCCTGAGCTATCTGCCATCACTTTAGGCCAGGGGTTCAGCTTTGATAGGCCTGGGGTATGCTACTCCAGTACAAATAAGAGATGTCGCACAGGGACAAATTTTGCATCGCTGGCATTCATATCTGCAGCAGGAACAGCTTGATGCTTTCTCCTGACAGCAAATAGTCAGTGTGTCACTGCTTAGCAGAATAAAGGCAAGGGCAGGAGTGTGATGCTGAGGTTGCTCTTATACCCAAGACCACCTACCCGGTGCCCCAAAGCTTCTTTTTCCTTTCTTAATTTTCTTCAGTTGTTTTTCAACTTCAAAATATCAACAATGTCTTTTTTTTTTTTTTTTCCTTGCATTTCCTTTTATAGCACTTTAAGTGCCTCTAGCTCTTTGACTTTAGCCATATATCTATCATCAGGAAGGTTGTTTTAGGTCTGCCTACGTTTAGCCCAATGTACAATGAAAAGTATTACTGCTGATCTCATTTCGAAATGTTACTAAGAGGGAAAATGTAATTACTGCAGGTCGTTTTGAAGCAGGAGCAGGGTTTGTAGTCAGAAGCAATATTTCAATGCTACTGGGAAGGAAAAAGTGAACTGATGACAAAACCAACAGTGAGAAGAAGGGGATGCCTTTGCTGCTTTGAGCAGCACCCTGTGCCATCTACCCAGGCTGCTCAGCCTCTCCAGTGACAGGAATCACTGTCTTCATAAAGCATTCTGGGCAGGCTGAGCTTTATTTCGAAGGATCATCTTTGAAATATGTTGATTATCAATATTTAAAAGGGCTCAATTAGAAGTTCAGGCATATTGCACAGTGCAGCTAATAAGAGCCGTGGTGTGAAATACAGTAGCACTCTGGTGACACTGTTATGGCGTCATGGTTAATGACCAAAATATTAAAGAACGTATTGAAGTTCAATCATCAATCAAGGTAAATTGATTCTGCTGGCAAAGAATGCAAATGTGTTCCTTTGATACTTCGTGAATACCAACTACCCAGCCTCAGCTTACACTCATTTCTATGGTTATCAATTTGTGAACAGCTGGGTAAGCCATGGTAAAAGGAAAGGGGGAGGAACAGTAATTAGCTTTCCATTTACTAATTACTGGCTGAAATCGTCATGATAACCCTGATTTCTGCTCAAAGTTTTCCTCCCTCCTCTTTGCATGTTGCCTTTATTGTTGCCTCTGTGGAACTTGGGGCTACTTTCAAGAGAAGAAGTTAGAGAGGGGATGAATGGTTTATGTCTTTCTGCAATCAGTGTTTCCTTCAGACACTAAATGTGTGTAGAAGTGTCTCAGTCTGTCTTGGCCAAAGTTACCATTATAATCAAGATATCACTGGAGCAGAGGATTGTTCCCCTGCTGTCAGGAGGTCATTGGTGCCTCTTCAGGTCCTGCTCTGGTTCTTTTTCACATTTTTCATCCAATTTGCTCTATTTGGCCCTGCACTTAAAGATCTTGCACAGCTTCTCCTCTCCAGGAGTTTGTTTCTTTTACTTTCTTAGTTCTTTGGCTGTGCCAGTATCATCAGCCTTTGCTTTGTTCCTTGGTGGAGATCATGCCTGCAGCTGTACTGTCCCAGGCATAGAGCTTGCCTGTTGTCCCTAGACCCTGCACACCTGGGGTGCTCTTCACATCTCTCTGAACCCTGTAAACATAAGTACAAAGCCTGCTAGTTTAGTGCTATCCCTCCTTATCCCAAGCATGCTCTGTCACGTGGATAAGTTCATGGAGCACATCCTATTCCATGGGGAGTAAGCTTCAGGAGAAGATGAAAAAAATCAGAAACTGTAGCTGATTTCCAGCAAAGTGACACACTGCAGGTAACAGAGGAGTTCCTTTGCTTGAATATCCCCTCTCATCAGCACAGTGCAAGAAGCTTCAAGCTATGCAACCTCACAACTGCTCTTGGCATCCCATGGCTGTGCCTTGCATGGGTGCTTTGTTGGTTTCCAGCATGGGTGACAGGCAGCCTGTCCTCTCACCTGAGTGATTGCAGGAGTGGCAGAGGTCTAATGGACGCTAACAATAAACACTGATCTCCTCTCTTGCTGCTTATATAAATGTCACATTATGCTCTTACAATGAAAAGTGAGAACAAGCCATTCCTTACCTCAAGGACAAAGAGCTGGCACCATAACCATGGCTAGCAACTCTTGAAATCTTGCCAGGACTGATAATATACAAACCAAAATTGCTGTCGTGAGAATTACATTTGTTATATTTCATAAAAAATACCCTCATTAAACATTTTCTGTGAAAGACCAAACTGTCAGAAATAGACCTAGGTTTATAATTGATTTTTCCTACGTGGACTACTCTCCATCCCAGCCTTTGAGTGAGCTTCATTTATATGTGAAGTGCATGTCAAGTAGTGTAGGAGCTGCAGAAGACAGGGACAGAAGAGCTAAGTTGATGCAGGGAGGGGTAGAGAGAGAGGTGTCAGCTGTGCTTCCTAGAAATAGAGATTTTTTTGAGATACACTATCTGTCTTTTGTTCCTCTGCCCAAAGTTACCCCGAGGACAAGTGCAGTAACAAAGATTTTACATGGCCGTATTTTTTCTGACAATGAGGAATGCAGGCCCTAACTAGAATATAGGGTACGTAAAAGGCCACAAGAAGTAATCTACAAATGGAAAAATATTCCGTGCAGCAAAAGACTTCAAGTTCTGTGTGCTGCACTTACCAGAAAGAAGAGCAAGAGGTGAAATATTTGTGGAGTATGAGTACATAAAGCAAAAGAAGATGCTCACTGCAAGAGTGACTGTTAATCCATCAGACAGAGCCAGAACAAGAATCAATAACTGGAAGCTGAAACAAGAGAAACTCAAGCAGAAATGAGGCTCAGGTCTTCAACAGTGGGGCTGACTTGCTGTCGGAAGTGTTGGCTTCTCTCTCTTGATGTTATCTAACACTGGACACCTATCTGCAAGACCTTTCAGCCCAGCATAGGTGGAAATAGAACACAAAGGCAGATGTAAAGGGCTGCTGCATTAAATTTGTCTGATACAGCAGGTCAGGCAAGGTGACCAAATGCTTTTTCTGGTCTTACAAATTTTACCTGAAAATATAGCAGGTAATATCTGGGTTAACTCATCTTTGTGTTTCTGGTTATATATTTTCCTTGAAAATAGCAAAGAATTGGTTTTGAAGTGTGAATGAACTGGAATTCATGCTTATCAGTAAGTAATATCCAGCGGGATGGCATGGAGAAAAACCCAGAAAGCAGTCATATGAATAAGTGGCACATCTTCCTCTCCATCTTTGCAGGCATACTGCTTCCATCACAAGGTTGACTAGGTCCTTCTACCTTACAATTTCATCTCAGCATCCAATGGCAACTTACAGTGCTTTATCAGAATGTGCAGGTCCCTGCTAAAGGGTCTCAGAAAAGCGGTAGCTGTACTAAAGCTCACGCTGCTGGATCAACCTGCCGTGAGTCCTACCGGGACATCCAGAGTCGATGTTGCAGGTGAGAGCAAGCCATGGAACTGGCTCAGCAGTGGTCTTGGGAGGTCACTATAAAAACAGACTCAGGAATTGAGGCTGAACTTCTTTGTGGAGTGCTGGTTTGGGACTTTTCAGTAAAGTCAGAGTACAGGGAAGGGCTGAGTTTTGTGACCATGTTTTCTAGTGATTGACCACTAGCAACAAACCCTGATTCTCAGCCCATCAACACGACACAGAAGTGAAAACAGCTTTTCAGGCAATGAGAGCTGGGATGGATGGGTTGCATAGATGCCGGGCTCACATGTCATCAGCTTCCTAGGAAAGGAATCTTCCTCAAGGTTTTTGGAGAGAAATTGGCAGCCCTGAGAGTGGGAAAAGATGTAACGGCAATACCGCAGCTGATAAAAATACGTTGTCAAGTTTCCTCAGCTGTCAGCTAGGAGGAAAAGAAAATGTAGCACAGAGCTGCCAGCACATCTGGCATAAACTAAAGGTTTAACTAAGGCATCCATCCTCCAGCTTGGCTAGTTACACACTACCCAAGAACAAACTCCGTGGAAAAGCTGACAGGTAACAGATGGTGCAAGCACCATAACCTTGTTCATCAGCTCCTACTGCCAGTCATACTCCATTAGCAGAACCAGCTCTTCTCACCTGAGTTAGGTGGCCTCCAGGAACAGTGCTGTGGACTAAGCTTGGCCTGTGCCAGCAGGATTGTTCTCAGGTTGTTTGACACTGACTGCCTTGTTTACCATGTCAGTAACCACAATTGTCAGGTATGGATTTTCGTGTCTCCCTTTTTCCTCTGGAAATGGCTCATAACTTATCACTTTCTATTTTTAGGTAAGAACACAAAGCTTACCCTTTCTCCTATGGTCATTATTCATTAGCAAGCGATATTCAGTAATTTACCGTATGCCTCCTCTTACTTGTAACTATAGCTGGAAAACACAGAAAGGTGTGAGAGTCATTTTCGCATTTGGTGGAACCAAGACCCAGACTTCAGTGGTCCCAGAATCTGAACTTGCCACAATGTTGAGGGTTGGTTGACTGTGCTCAGGGAGGAACAAATATGTGCTGCACTAAGCAGAAAATGGCTAGTTAAGAATAAATGGAGCACTCGGAGATGGGAAGCAGAAATAATTCGTCCTCTTACCATCACCATCTGCTTTGTTCCCATTGAGGCATGTGGCATACTTCACTTTAGTCTAATGCCAGCTCTGCCCAGAGGGGTTTAGATGAAACGTTAAATTTCTTTCTTCCTTGTACTACCCTTGTAAAGTTGCCTGACCATGACTCTTTGCCCTTTTCCCCCAAGGTTAAAAAAGAAAAACAAAATAAAAAAAGTTAGTAGTGGGGACCCTATTACGTCTTGCTTCTCTCTACATCTCCATAACGATTTAATGCTTTCTGGTATTTGTATGGGATGTGCATAACTGCTGGGGACATGGGAGTGGTTACATTTGTATAGAGACCTCCTCCCTCTATCCCATCACCACACCCCATAGCTTATCTGTGCATAGTCGCTGGGATGGTGTAGCTGCTGTGTTAATTCAGTTTGATGTCTAGTTAGAATCTTTCTCTCCAAAGAGAGAAACCAGTCCGAACCAGTCCAGTCAGTTGTGTTCCTGTCCAGTCTAATCCCACTGCAGGGAGCCTGTGGAGCAAGTTGGCAGCTATGGCTGCTTCCACCTTCTGAGCTGAAGAGCACCTTTTAAGACTCTTGTGTGCTTTAAGCCTGCAGGAGCCCACCTGGCCCAGACTGTACATCCTTATATGAGTTCTTTCAGTTGCTACCTTGCCTGAACCTTCTGCATCTTTTCTCCTCTCCCTCCTGCTCCCATGCAAAATGATAGAGTACGCTGGCACATTTCCTCATTAGCACAAATTTCATTGCTGGCTGAATTGTTTGAAATGTTAAAATCTGGACTATGTTTGTGAAAGCAAGGATGCTTAGAAGAGAATGGCTTTTTGCAGAGCCAGATGTAGCTCAAAACGAAATTTGAGAAAAAGAAAATCTGTCTGTAAAGACAGTGCACACTTGGCTGACTTTTTTTTT
>WEIS01113916.1:0-11024 GCA_013389965.1 Todus mexicanus | reverse complement strand
AATAAAAATAAAATTTAAAAAAATCTGGAAACTGGAATTGACAGAAAAATGGCATCCATCCAGGATCCTGTCCTTAAAGTCAGCAGAGCAGAAACCCCTGTTCTTTGCTACCAGCTCCACAGCCATCGCTCCACGTGGGCAGTCAGATGGGAGTCAGGTGCTCTGGCTTTGACAGATACCCTCACCCCAACTTGTATGCACTCCTGGCTCCACTGTGTCCTGGTATCTCTCCTGAAGTCATCTCCTGTGCTTCCTGGGACTCCCCTGTCACAACGATCCCTCCAAGGCTGGTTTTGCAGGACAGGCAGCTCGTGATTGTGGTGGAAGAGATTAATTCCTCCCAACACAAAGATAAGAATGGGCCTCGAGTGCCGAGCTTGGGCCACCATCAAGTCAGATGAGACTACTGATAATTGCTATCCAGAGCTGTTTGCAGCAGTGATGGGATAATTTTTATTCTAACTCTAAAAATGTGTTTACTGTCTACAGTACATAGTGTCCACGATGGGAGGAAGGCAACCGTCTAATGGGATTGAGAAGATTGACCCTCCCCAGGTGTCCCCTTCTGCTGTACCAAAGCAGGGATAGCAGAACTGGGGGTGCATGGGGACTTCCCAGATAGTTTGCCAAGTATATTTTCAGCCTTCTGAAACTGTCAAAGGAGGCAGATAAATAGTCCTATCGCCTTTAACACTGATATTCTCACAGTAAACAGAAGACTCTTAGCAAGTCTTATTATGTGGAAGGCAGGTAAACAGATATGGTGGCTGGAAAGGTGACAAGAAACACTGACTGGGCTGTTGTACTGGCAAAACTACTGAACAGTTTAATTTATCTCCAATGAATTTCCCTAAGAGTTTTCATATGAGAAAACCTCTAACAGAATTTGTTGGCTCAAAAGTGCTCACATGCAAGAGACAGCATGGCCCAGGTTGCCTTCTGGACCTGTTATTCAAACTCATTATTACTAGCAACAGAATGAAGCTCCTAATATTTATTTTCCCAGAAAACAAACCACTGACTAGCAGTATCTACTTAGGTACTTTGTGATGAACTTGTAGTCACTTCTTTTACACTTCAGCTGTCTGTTAAACCTGACAATCGATCATTCTGAAGTGCAAACAGCCACCACCCTATTACATATATGGATCTGTAGGAAGCATAGCTTGAAGACTTTTTAATTTTTTCTTGTTTCAGTATACTAGAAGTTTCTAGCAGCATCCAAGGAAAGCATCTTACATACGAAAGTGTCACAAAAAGTGTCATGTTGTTTTGTGTTTAACTGGGGTGCACTGAGATGATTTTGTATCCAGTTTCCTGAAGCATGTGAAACACCATGTACTGGGTGCACTCTGTTAACTGACCACAGTTGCTTTATCCCAGTAAAAGATAAATTATGTAAAAATGCAGACAGAATGTTTTCAAATGCATTTAAGTCAATTGCTCACATATTTGTGCTACTGGTTTTCATTCAGATGTAGTTAGAAAAGGCTTAATTCTTTGCCTAGCCGTGCTGAATTACTGCAGAAAGTATTAAGCTTATGTAAGCAGAATTAACATTATGGCTAAAATCACCAAGCAGCAGTCAGCTTTCAGTTTATCCTTTGCATACTCACAACCTCCTTTTCGTCTGGCAGAAGAGATGATCAGCACATGTAAAAGAGCATTATCCCAAGGAACGCACCAAAGAGCCGTGTTGGTAGTACAACCATCCGCTATCCCGTTTGCTTTTTCGCTACACACTGAGCATAACCCCAGTCACCAGCTGAAGACCAGGGGAGTACGTCACTTCTGTATGGGAGGCTTAGCATTCCTCACATTCCCTGACTGGCTTTCCAGATTATACCCTCTCGAGAAGATGATTGCCATATTTCTGCCTTAACAAGTAATACCTCAATAGGAAAGGTGTGGTTGTCCTGTTTCAAGACCAAAGCCTTTGGCCTTGCCTGATATCCTGAATACGCTCAGGTTCGTTATTCTGCACATCAGCACGAGGAAAAGCAGATCCTGTGGTTCACCAGCCATGCGAATCTCAGATAGCCCAGGGATACATCAAGGCTACCATGAGCACGCTGGCTGTTGCATAATATGTGCTCACTGCATTGAATTTACTGCAGTTCCAGAGAGATTAACAGTTCTCTTTTCATTTTGTCTGTCATATTCCTGAAAGACCAGCCTTTAATACAAAGCTACTGACTGGCACCCCAATTCAGCTGCTGGTGAGATGGGGCACATTTTACCTGGGAAGAGTAACCACCTGCAGGAACATAAGAAATGATTAGATCTGTGACCTACCTAACCTGTTACTCGTTCTTTGAAAGTGCAAATAGGCAATGCTATTTGGGGGAGCAACTCTGCTGTATTCAATTTCTTCTGCCCTCAGCCCCCAGTATGCACAATTTGTTGGGTTGGGGATATTGGTGTACATATCCCAGGCTGTAGCACCCATTTACAGGCTTCCTGTTCCTGACATTGCCCAATACTTTCTTGAGCCTGTTGACATTTTCAGTCTCCATAACAACGAATTCCAGAATTTCCTGACCCATCATATAAAAAAAAGTAAGCTATTTAATCTCTTTTAAGCTGATCTACTAATTTCATTGTGTATCCTAACTGCATATACCCATTTTCATTGCAGCATTGTGGAATTTTTTGACTAACAGTTTTGCATTCAGCTTATTCACTGCCTTGTAAATGCCTTGGCTTCCTCTCCAAATTGAAGAGTCTTTTCAGCCTCCTCATGGAGCAGCTGTTTCATCCATTTTAACTGCTGTTGTCTCTGTACCTGTTCTTACACCATTACATCTTTCCTGAGATGGAGAGACCAGCCTGTACAACATGCTCAAGATACCACCTCAGTAAGGCTTATATAGCAGCAAAGCCATGTTGTCCTCCTGATGGTGTCCAGAATTTTCCTTGGCTGTTGCTGCATGTTGAGCTGATTATTTTGGTGAGCTGTAAGTGAGGATTTCAAGGTCCTTCCCTCATCTGGACATGCCAGATCAGAGCTCAGCATCATCTACAAGTGTAAGAACAGCGCAGACAGAGAGAATTCTTTTCCCATCCGTTCCCTTCCAACAACTGCAACATCAGACATATTCAGAACAAAAAAAAATGTACCCACTCAGGACACTCAGAAAATCTCCCAACATTTTTCATCTACTTTATTTGTTCAGTCATTGTTCAAGCACTCACAATATGAGATCTCTGCTTGAAAAGCCATTCTCTTCTTTATCAGAGTTAAACATAAACCTGTGGTTCCTTCGGAGATTGTTCTGTCTGTGAAGCTATGGACTACTTTGGCAACAAGTATTTCTCATCCTCTCCCTTCCTCTATAAACAGGTTTCATAAATCTCATAAAAAATAGCTAAACAAAGGACTGAAATCCAAGCTCCTTCCTCCTTGGTGAATTTTTAACCAACAGTTGTGTGAATGTGGATTAATTTTCTCTGCCTGCATTGTATGATAAGGATGTATCCATGAAGACTGACAAGGCTGGGACACCTCTTCTGTGAATCTCAACGCTTGGGGTTCTATACACAACACTGGAAAGATCAGCAGGAATATAAAGCAAGGTGAAGGATTTTGCATAGCCTACAACTGTAGTGATATAGAAAACAACTTTACAGATCTTAGTGCGGTTTGCTAGGGTTAAATTAACGCTTTTGCAGACAAAGAACAGATATGACAGAAAATGTATTTATTTAAACTGCTGTACAATTATTTTCAAAAGCCAGTTGAGGCAGAAGTGACTCACATAGCTTGTATACAGGAAGCCTCTCTACAGTTTTCAGAGCTGAATTCCTTTTCTCTGAATACATCACTTTTGTGAGTGCAGTTATCTGCTGAGCAGCAGCAATGTGTTTGTCAGTATATAAACATGGAGAAAGACATGGTTCCAGCCCTGAGGAGCTTACAGTCTAAAATGTGACAGGGACAATACTATTCCAACATACAACAATCACCTGAAATATCACCAGTCAGATAAAAGAAGATCCATTTAACAAGCAATTGGCATACCAAATATATATAGAAAGGCCACATATAGGACAGAGTGATGTCTTTGTTCTGTTCTGTATTTATATGAGGCATGAAAAGTAGCAACGTTTTACTTGAGAGAGTGATTTTATTTTCTTTAGCAGGGTTGCTTCTGTGCTTCCTGAAGGAAAATAAGGAAAATTAGATTAGAACTTAGCACTCCTTCTGTGATTTCACATGTCTGAACACTGGACAATGCTGGAATGAATTAATTCCCATGCAAGACAGGAATCCAGATATGGAAGAGGCAGCATGAAACAAGTGATGGATTTTCTGTCCTGTTGAGGTACTGCATCTTCACATCAGCATACAGCTGGAGAAGCCTATGGCAGCCACCTCAGAGTTAGTTGGCAATCCCGCTAGTTCTAGGAAGAGCTTATCACACTTTGTCTTTGAAGGCAGGAAGGAGTCCCACCATCCAAGAGAAAACATGCTGGAAATTCCAAATCTCCTGTAGGCTAACAGTTTTTCCCTAGTAAGTGATTGTCTGATCTATATTTCTATGAAGAGACAGTAGGAGGAACAAGAAACCCGAACACTAAATCTGAAGCCACATGCTGACAAAACTTGAGCAATGCTAGATACATCTATACAGGCACAAATTCTGCCTCCCAGATTGCTTCCTCTTTTGAGGTTTTAAAGTGACATTAGTCCTAGTTTCTAAGGTTATCAGAGTAATTTTATAGTGTCTTGTATTTCTGTTTCTAGTTGTTGTTGTTTTGGGCTTTCTGGTTGTTTTTTTTACATCCCAACTCAACTTGAGAGAGGTCTTCATCTGAAATATGGAATTCCTAAAAGTATCCATGAAATCAGTAGCTAAGTAAGAGAGGAGAGGGATGAATTTTTATCCCAGAAGAAAGGGAAGCTGCAATATGTCCAACAGCTAAGTGTACTTTCGGCCCATCATTTGGGCATTTGGTGAATATACATTGACCACTCTAAGAGTACACACACACATGCTGCTCTTTTCATTGTTCATACTTAGGGGACACAGCAGAGAGCTAGGGGGTACTATAGGAAGATGCTGAGGAATATACCCAAAGCAGATATCAAAAACCTGGCAGGGACGTGAAGGTTGTAAGAGTGATGGGGAACGGATTGAAAGGCCTGTGTTGAATATTAGGGATTACAGAGACAGCCACGCAGGAAAGTCAGATTCGTTAGTGCCACAGAATTGGGGAAAGCTAAGACTAATTAAGAGCAATAGTTCTGACTAATTGTTATGTGTCAAATGCATAATAACCTTTTGGGGTTTGGTAATTTCTTTCCATTTTTGCCGTTGCTTATAACAGCAATATGTACAAAATTTTCAAGTTTATGTACTTTTTGAATATTCAGACGCTGTGCTGACTATCTTAATAGTTACCTGAAAACCTGTTCAAGACAGAATGCATCACTGGGAAGTGTGCTAAGACTCCTCGTGCTCCTCCACTTCTTCATTTTCTCCTCCCTCTACTTGATTTTCTTCTCCCTCTACTTGATTTTCTTCTCCATCTTCTTGCTTTTCTTCTCCATCTTCTTCCTTATCTCCTCCCTCTTCTTGCTTTTCTCCTCCCTCTTCTTGCTTTTCTTCTCCCTCTCCTTCCTTTTCTTCCCCCTCTTCTTGCTTTTCTTCTTCCTTTTTAATAGAAAATAGTTGTAGTCATCATGTAGAAATTGAAGGAAAAATAAATCACCTTGAAATGCAGAGCTCAGCTTTTGCAACTGTTCTGTTTTTAGCAAATGCGTTATTATTTGAGCTTAAAAAGCAGAACAGCAAAGTAACGTTCAGAGCTTTTAACCTTAAGATGCTGGGGCTCTAGTTTTGTGGAGTTAATAGGCAAGTGCTGGAATATAAGAACCCCCTTCTTAGAGCAGTTAGAACACAGTACATAGTTATCTGTAAATAGATGTACAACATCAAAATGAGAATAAAAAATATATGTAAACCTGACAAAAAGTTTACTATTTTTAATCATATGATTTCATGGATTAGTAATCAAGTCAAGACTCATGGTACAGGAACTAGACTCTTGAATAATCTGAAAATCATTTGGCATCAGATAATACAACTTTGTTTCTACTTCAAAAGTTCTTATTTCTCTCTTTTATATAGAAGAAATTGCACAATTTTAAAGCCAATATCCCTTTGCCTCAGTCAACCAAATAAACAGTTATCTGGAGGCTAACATTTATGTAACATAGACAACAATCTGTGTTTATTGTCTTTTAAGAGTTAGTAAATGAAGCTTTAAAGTGTAACTCTACTCTGAAAAACGACTGAAAATTGTACTGTGGGCTTCTCTGCTCCTTCTCCTCCAGCAAACCCTTGTTCAAAAAACACTCCTTCTGTGTGCATAAACAAGGTTTACCTGAAAATGTCATACCTAGACTACAAAAATTATGGGAATTTCTTAGTAGCATAATCAACCAATCAAACAATACATAATTAGTTTTCAGTCAGGACCGCAGGTAGTGTATCAGCAACACGGATCTTAGGTTTTCCTCTCAGACATGTACTGCCAGTATGAGAGTCACACCTGAGTCACCAAAGCAAAATCCTGTTTAAATGTGTGCTTGGGAATGGATCTGTTTTGTAATCAGTATCCTGGTTTGAATCACTGTTTTTCAGGGAAGATCATTGTACTAAGGGATCATCCCTGCAAAACCAGAGATGTAATACAAACATCCCCATGAGTCAGCTGGATTAGAAGTTCTCGTGCCAAAGGAGATGCCTCTTTTGGCATCTTCCCTCAGGAAAGGTGCCATTCTTTAGCGGTCTTTGAAGCAGGGCCAGGCAAGCCCAAAGACAAGCCATATCTTTCAGATATTAACAACTGGAGTTCAAAATTCAAGTCAGTTACCTTTTATAGAAAAAAAAAAAGGTTATTTTTCTTGCTAGAAGCATTAGTTAGTGGTGCCAGGGTACCCTAACCAGCCTTAACGGCCCTTGTCAGCCTCACCAGGAGTCCCCACACTTTGCCCATGGGCCCAGGAACTCCATTTCAGCTGCCAGGTCCACAATGCGTAACTCTGACAGCAGGCGCATGTATGCATATAAGTGTATCTATGCATGTATTGAAGTTTGAAAGTGGGAAGATGTGAATGTGTGCTCTTATTAGTTGCAGCTTTGTAGTGGAAAATAGCATAAGGTAATAATTAGTTTTACTGGGAACACTGAAGAAATATTGAAGACATAAACTTGCAATGCTGGGCAAAGCAGAAAATTGTATGAGGACTTGCACCTGGGTCTTACAAATTCTGGCAAGGAAAATATTTCCTTTACAGGCTAAACTGCCTGAATTATCAGAATGACTCTTTCACATTCACAATGCCGAAAATGAAATCAGCATGATATCAGTTAGCAATTGTCAATGATACAGTTGTGTTGGGAGTCCTTGGCAAATATTATTAAAGAGTCTGTGAAAGACAATTTCTCTTCCATTTACAGTTTTTAATGACTAAAGGCCTATCTTTTTTTCCCAAACAATAAGACTATGATATGACTGATAATTATCTCTAGCAGAATATAATACTAGTGTAGTTTCATGAATAAGCATTTGCTAACTTTTGAGTGAAGCAGTGAGATTGAAAAAGAAGTAAATGCACACAAACAAAAGATAAAAGCAAAATGTCCAGATATACTATACCCCTGTTGCTGTGTGTTCTTCCTTATTTTCCTATATAAGAGATACAAAAGAGAATGTTTAAAAGACATCAAACAAAACATATCAGAGGCCATACAAGCAAAGCAAAGCAGAAATTAAACACTGAATTTAGGAAAATCATGTGGAATTCAGTGGATTTATTTTGAGATAACGTCCTCCAGATTAACTCACAAAGCATATTTAAGCTAAGCTTTTACTTGGAACAAAGGCTATAAAATCATTGAATACAGTCTCCTTTTTCTCAGTTACTTCCAATCAAATCTGCTTCATTGACAAGCAAATCATTAGAGCTGGGATTTGTTTGCTTTTTCAGGTGTGGGTGGTTTGCTTTTTTCTGTAATTATCTGGTTTGCAAAATGAAATTTAATCAGAATTATACAGAGTCTTATCTATGCTGTATATCATCACTCAGAATCTGGCTTGCAACTCTGTTAACTGTTGTAGGCTGGAACAGATGCCTTGGCTCAACGGTGCTGGGAAATAAGAAATAATGCAAGCTTATTTTAGACTGTAGATTGAGCAGAAGTGATGAAAAGAAGAGAGATAAAAGAGAAGAATATATAAATGTACAGTGGATAGAATTTAATGTTAGATAGCAAGCTGGTTATTCGAGAGGAGAGCTAGTCTTACACAAAACCCCAAGGAGAAAGGGCAAACGGAATAGTACCATTCAGAAGCCATGAGTGGTTGATAGAAGTTTGCATAGAATGAGTTGAGATAAAGAAGGGAGCTGCAGTGCTAGGGTTTTTATATGGCCTGGGGAATTGTTGAGATGGGATACAGACTCACATTATAATATGATATTTGAACATATTTCTAAAACAATTCTTCCCTAAAGTAAGCCTAATCTGTACCGCAAACTGATTTAACTGGGACACAACTTTAAAAATATTCTAACTTCCAATCTTAAATTAAAATCACATAGTAAATTTTTTTTTAAAAACGAATTATTACCATCACATCTAGCAACTAGCAGAGTCCTTGCTGTGCCATGTGCATAGGAGATCACAGTCTTTTCCTCAAAAAAACTCAAAAACAAAGGTACAGGCAAAGCAAGTAAAAGGGACACTATATCCAAACAAATTAGAGCCTCAAGCTTCTTCATCAGAGAATGGGGATTAGGAATGAAAAAAAAAAGAAGTTAAGAAGAAGACAAGGATAAGCTTGATAAAGTGATTAGGGAAGGAAAGTATGCAACAGGGTTAAGGTGAAAATAAAATTCATAATTTAAAGAAACCCTAGTGCAGGTGTCCCCCTGTAGGGGAGGGCTGCAGCTTCTGAAAGTACCCACATAGACCATCGTCTGCCATTTCTGCTACTGAAGCACTGGAGGAGCCTTCTGAAATCTGGGACCCTCCGTGCAGCTCCAAAATTGAGACAGTCACCGTTTATTTTGTTATTTGTCTTATGCTCATTTGCAAAGACCGAGATACCTCTACCTCACCAAGACACTTCTAGAATTTTTCCATAGCATTGACATTTCTCCTGCAAAGTCACTGGGGAAAAGCCATCTGGGTTACACCTCGCATAAGAGAGTCATTTTCAAGACGGTTTGAAATTGAGTGCTATATAAGGCCAAAATGCCAATACTGGATTCCCACAGGTTTATCAGTTTAGGAGCAGAACATAAAACTGTGATATTTCAATTACGGCATTTTGATTTGAGGGTTTGTCAAAGGAGTAAGCTGACGCTCCAAAAGGGACCTGTTTACTGATCAAAAGATGCAACTGTTTGGCTGCTAAACACAGTGGGCTCCTGATAAAAAGTTCACCCCTTCAGAGCTCAGTATATAGAGACCAGCTCTTAATAAGCTAGAAGAAAAAAAGACATCACTGGGGAATGCACACGTTAAATATCTATTCAGCATGGTCAAGCCATCAACCAAGATGTGCTAGGCTGCAGAATGAGAGGAAGAGAGGGAAGCACTGAAAATGTGTTGTTACTATATGTATGCTTTAGGACATAACATTCCGTGGAGATAATCCAATGGCAATCTGACAGTCTTCAAATGTATTTAACTTCATAAAACCCTGGCCAGGTAAGGAAATGTTATTCCAGCTTTCTTTTACAAGGATAAAATGAAATAGAGGCAAATGGCAGAATTCTTCTTACTGTAGCTGCCTCAGAGTTATTCTTCTCATCTAAACTCATCTTTTGTGTGCTGTCTATAGTGAATGAGAATACCAGAATTTCCACAGAATGATTCATACCATCCCAACAGAAGTGATAATTGGGATGAACTGCAGCAAGGCAGACAGATGTTACATCCCTGAAGTGATCTGTCCCAGGTGACATGGGAAGCGGATGGTGTAACAGGGTGAAAAATGGGGCTGCTCATCCCTGGCAGGAGCCCCTGGTACCTTGCTGCCTGCAGTGTTGAGTACTCTCTAAAACTGAGTGAGATGGAAACGGAAACACTACTTTTCTTCTTCTCCTAGGAGCTAATATACATCTGGCAGGTGGATATTAGAGCTGGACAATTGCAGGAAGACTTTTCCTCTTCCTTATAGAAGACCGTGAAAGAACATTTCAAGGCTGCCAAAGCTGTGCAGATGAAAGGGGATGATTTGTAAGACAAACCATATTTTATGACCCATAACCACAGAACAATCTCTTCTGCCACTCCCCTCCCTGAAAAACTAAAGAAGAATATATTTTCCACTTACAGCTCCAATCCATTCTGTGAGAAAAGGAGCAAGGTGCTTGTCGTATAGGAGTGGTACTGCATTATGTCATTACAAAACCTCCCATACACAGCTGCTTGACACATTTGCAGACATGCTCCAGCATTCTGTTCTCATTTGAAAAACGTTAGAGTAGACTGCCAGCCAGAACAGCAAGTAACATAATCCAGTCAGGAGATACACTGCAGTTTTAGGTTGAGTTTCTCTTAAGAGACAAGGAAAAAGCTATTGGATGGTGCTCACATGACAGCTGAAATTCATAAAGACATGAAAACTGCTTGGAAATAATTTATGCAGAAATTTCAAGTTCCACTCAGGACTGTCTCTACTCATTGCCATTTTGAAATTTTAAACGGGACTTCCCAGTTGCCCAAGACGTGCACAAAGCTGTGTAAGGGGGTGTTTTTCCAGTCTAACAATAACTGATTCAGTCATTGTTAAAACGGGTAATGGGGAAAAGCTTACAGAGAGGTGTTTCTTCTGGAAAAACATTGCAGCTGGATGGAAAAAAACCTAAACATGTTTCTTTTGGTCTTTAGTGAAAGAGATGATGCATTTGTGACATATATTCCACTGGGACTGTCTGATCTCCAAACCACAAAAACAAAAAAAAAAGCCTACAAGGGCAAGCGCTTGGTGCAGCAGCAGGCCTG
>WEIS01113895.1:0-42643 GCA_013389965.1 Todus mexicanus | reverse complement strand
GCTCTGCCATCACGGAGGATTCCTACACACTGCAGAAGTTTAGTACCAGCAAGTATCAGCCAGAGCGGTGGTTAGTTGTGTGCTCCTGCGCGCTGGAGGAAGGCAGGGTTATCGGTGGGTGACAGTTCTACCACATGCATCTAGGACTCGGAAAGCGGCAAGTGCAGCGTGCGTTTGCGAGGTGGTATCTACCTGCTTTAGAGAGCTACACAGAAGTGAGCAAGCTGCCTGGCAGAGCAGATCTAAAGCCCACTTCGCAGGTGAAGGGGACTGCTGCCAGTTAGGAGGGAAGGAGAAGAGACACCTGGGGGAAGAGAAATAAGCAAGGGAGTTTCAAGGGAAGTGCAAATAGCAAAGCAATTTGAAGCAAGACATAAGGCAGAATACAAGATAAGGCAGGTTAAAAATAGAGCTTGTAGTTTTGTTTCCATCTACACTCTGCATTTGTACAGCATCTTCACTACATCTGCAAGCACTGAAACACATCAGGCCCTCGAGACGCAGCCCAGGCCTTCAGGCAGCTGGACAGTGATATTGCCCCCGCTGTGGAGCCTGACAACGTCTGGTACAGTCCCAGTCCCTGGCCAGGAATCCGCCAGCATTTACTCATTTTTCTCAGTAACAATACTTCTGAAACACCACGGGAGTTCAGTACCCACTGAACCAAGTGGTTGTTGTCAAAGTGGCATTAAATGGTGCAGCGAACAGAAACCCCTGTTCAGAGCGAGAGCACCGAGTCCCTCCTGCGAGGAGCACCACGTCGAGTGTTACAGTACACCTACTCCTGAAACATTAAAGACCTGCTCCTAGAAAGCATAACTCCTGACCAGAAGGGCTCTTGCTTCATTTTCTTAATACCTTGAAAGAAAACCTTTCCTGTCCATGTGGACGTTTAATTTATACCTTGTTAATTCAGCTACACTCAAAAGCTTTTCCACAACTCCTCTGTTGGGTGAGGTGAGAAAGTTCTATGCAGCACGTGCAGTAGAATGTACCCAGTAAAGGTGTGTTTATCAAGGGCTGCAGGCAAGCGAAGGAAGAACCAGAATTTGATTTGCTGCAACATAACTTGTGGGATTACATCCCCACAGTGCTGTTCCCAGTGCTCTGAGCCTGACAGGAGCATGGCCTTGCACTCTGAGCTCTTAACATTCCAACTGCTCTGATACAACAGCTCCAGGCCTAACGCTAAAGCAGCTGAATTCACAGGGCACAATTAATACAGTCTAAGTGAGTCTGAGGAACGTTTACTCCTCCCCCAGCCTTGGAAAGCAATCTGTTCTAGCGCTGAGCAGATCTGAGAAAGCAGGGGAAGCTTCTGTGCTTCATTAGTGCTCATTCCATTTCTGCTTTATCACTACAGGGGACTCAGGACTGCCCAGTGCCCAGACTCCACTGCTCTGATACTTTAGAAGTAGAGACAGCAAGGACTATGCAGAGAAATATATTCTCAACCACAAAACCCTCTGGTTTTGGTAAGTGTTTTAAAAGCTTGCTGTACCTTTACAGCACTGAATGTGCAGGCCGCAGGGTGCCCCTGGAGCCTGAGAATAAGCAGGATGGCCAGAGTCTAGTCTGACAGTTAACCAACAGCTCAGTAGATTCAGGACAGAAGGAGGGAAGGGCTGCTCACCTGTGAGGTATCCTGCTGTTTGCGTCTCAGAAATGAACAAGTCATGTTTCTGATCCTTGAAGGCACTCCACACAGAAGAACGAGACAGAATTTCATTTACCTGCAGGATTTGAAGAGATGGACACAGTGAGTAAGTGACATTTGCAGCGTTCTAGGGGAACAAGCTCATTTTCTAGAGCCCAGCCATTCTGAAGGGGTTACCAAAGAGCGTGGCAGTAGTTCAGGCCATGACATGGAATCACACATTTCCAAGGAGCCTGTAACAACTTCCTTTTCCATCTCAATTGAGCAGCCAAACACAATGTCGAAGGCTCACATTTGTCACTTAGTAGCTTGACTTTCTCCCTCATTCCCCAGTTACGCGACAAGGAAACCACTTGCCTCACACTTAGAGCTGAGATCAAACAGGACTCCTCCAGTACCACAGCAAGACAGGACCTACTGGGAGGAGCGACCCATCCCCAGGGTCGCTGAGGAAGGCTTTCAACACAAGGGCACAAGAAGGGCACCAAGAACTGGCACAGTTACTGGGACAGACGGATCTCAACTATAGACCCACCCCATTGCCCCAGTATTTGGCCAGGAAGCAAAAGAGCAGCTGACATTTCTAACGTAAGCTCCCAAGAGCTGTCAGCAGAGGCCTGCTAGTTTATAGAGCATTCCTGCTCTTGGGATTTATCTTTTTTAGTGCTCTTCGCATGCACCGAACCAGTGACTTCTCCACAAGAGAGCTGTGGAGACGTTCCAGCCCGTAACGATCATGCAGTTACACGGTGCTGACGTTTTAGGTGCAATGATGCACATGGCAGCCATGAGATGAAGCAAGGGATGTTCAGAGTTTGATCCTGCAAGTGTGCACTTACCTGTTCTCCGTACTGCAGGCTGCGAGACATGGATTTCAGAGTTTTAACGATCTGAGCTTTTGTGGCAGATGGGCTTTCCAGGTTCTCCAGACCGACACCTTCAAGCAGCTTTAGAAGGTAGGGGACCAAATCTGCTTTCAAAGCCTGCAAACACACCCAAAGGAGTTCTCTTAAGATGGACTAGGATGTTTTACATCACAAGGTGTGAACCAGGAGCACCAACAGCTGCTACCAGGTACATTTGGGCTGGTCAGCTTTCCTCGAGCTGTGCAAATACACAGGAGAAAGCAACGACCCTGCCCCACAGTTCTGCTGCACCTAGGTATCGACTCAGCTGCGTTAGCTGGTGTTCCTGCCTCACGCTTTCGCAGTCCACAGAAGGCAACACAATCCTATGCATTAGGCGACACCTTATGCTTTAGGGTGTACTACTTACCTGGGCTACTAAGTCATTCTGTTCCTTCTGAAACATTCGGTTCAGTGCTTCACAGGCTACACCGACTATATCTGATCTCTTCTTCATTCCGTTCATGAGAGGGCTAATGGTCTCTAGCGACGCCATCGCTCGAACACAAAGCTGCGGAGACACAGAAGCAGCCAGAGTGGTTTGTGCTAAGTTTGACAGTTACGACACACACGGTGAGCCAAGACCGTAAATTTCTCAGTGCCTTTAATCTATCAGTTCCCCATGAATCAGCGCTAAGTCCCTGCTCATCTGGTACACAGTATTTATGGTTAGAATAATGCCCTTCCAGGAACACTGCTGAACAATACAAGTAACTCCCATTCGGCTTGTTCCTCCCCTCGAGCACTTGAAGGATTTGGTACCTCATTGTCAGACAGGATGTGCATGACACGAATGGCACTTTTCGGAATGGCGTTGTTCTTGTGATTCATCGCTTGGATTATCTTGTGGAGGTGGCCAAGCGGAGGAACTTGGTCAGCCAGCTGCGGCTGGGCACTGAACAGGCACACAGTTGCTGTGGTAATCGTCTCTAAGGTTTCCCCCTGCAGAAAACAAACAGTGTAACTCACTAAAGCCCCACACATCACCACAAGGATAACATTTCTCACTTGCTCTGCAGTACAGGGTTTTTCCCCCTCATGTTTTTATCATGTCTCTTTGCTTCAAAACTGTTAAAACAAGCAGCTTAGAGGAAGGTGATCACCTCCCCTAGTGGCAGATGGTCACTCGTTTAACGAACACGGATCACACATTTCTCAGCACTACCTCCAGTATCTAAAGCAGGCAGCGCCTGGCAGCAGCCTGTGCTCGATGGAAGCATGACAGCGTGGCTGTTTGGGCTGAGCACCTGAATCCTTACAGGGTGGATTCTAATCCTTACATTTTTAATGAGTCCTTCAATCCTTAAAGCCTGTGCCGCAGCAGTCACCTCGCTCGCTGTGCTCTGCACGGCTACAGGAACTGCCATCGCTTCTTCATCACAAAGAAGCCTGGTTTGTTCCACGGGGAAGTTGGTTCCCTCCCAACGAGTCTAACGCAGAATCTGAACACTGTTGAAAACTCAGGTTTTATTAACATCATTAAGTTATTGACTGGAACACTGTCCTCATTCAAACTCTGACAGGTGAGTTCCATGGCACTACAGTAACGGTTAGCTGGCAGCCTTGTACAGGTCACAGTTTTCACCAGAGTCAAAGTTAGTGCTGCAGGAGGACACTAGAAGCGTCAAGAGCTGAAAATTTAGGCGGTGTAGAACAGGTGCCATTTTCTTGGGATTGGTCAGTCATGGAATAATTAAAGACTCTTCATTTGTTAAGGCTCATCTGTACCACAAAATAAGCCTCTAAGTCTTACTGGAGCTAGTTCTGTGTCTCTAGGGACTTGAAAAGCACTGACTCACGTTCAGCTAAACATATCTAACTGCTTTTTACAGAAATGCCATAAAACATCATTCATGCTGGGAAGAAAGTGTGAGAATCTAAGTTAATCAGTAAAAGACTTGTAGCTTAAGACTGCTAAATAAATTAAAAGAGCAGAATCAGAAACATCATCTTACATGGGGGTTATTTTTCTCCAGTAGTTCAGTAAGCTTTTCCAACAGTGCAATGAGAAATTCTCTTGGTTTCCGTAAAACCCAGGCCGGCTGGGCAATAAAAATCCTCAGGAAGACTCCCCCCACTGAAAGTTCACCTTCTGCCTCACCGTAGACCACAGCAAAGTCTTCAGGCAGCTGTTGAATTATAAACCAGGGGAAGTTATTCGCAAGGGTTGTTTGCAAGGAAGGTGTTTGCAGCAAGAGATGCAATTGTTTCTGTAACATCACGACTAAGTGGCGAAGGGGCACTGAACTAACAACTGTGTTCTCCAAACAGAGCGGTGCAAGACCAAGCAACACCTCATCTTGAAGGGACACGAGGTGAAGAGTGGAGAGAACAGTGCAGGCAGTACTACTTCAGTGGACTTCTACAGGACACACGTAACTGAGTCGACACCTATGCGAGAGGTAAGCACTAGTTCAAGAGCAGCACCAGCAACAGGGCTGATAGACCAGCCCTCTCCTTCCTTGCTGCACACTTCAGGACAGGGCTTCTCGCCATCAACCCAGGGAAGCTGCCAGGTTCTGCCTGCATGGAAACATCCATCCTGCAGGTGTTCGGATGTTGCGTTGAGGTTGGGAGGAAGCGATGCCTGGCCTTTCACAGATACTGGGACATCCTACAGACTGACTCATCTCACTGATTGGCCTGATGTGATGGGATGTCTCAGGACAACCAGTTTTAACACTCCATGTCTTAGTAACATTCCTAAACGTTTACCAAGAACTAGTTTACTATAGCTATGCAATAAGCGACAGGAGTTTTTTCCAGCAAACTGGTATTCTCCTTCGTTGTTCACTTTTGGTAAGTTTTAGAATGACCCGAACTATTAGAAAACTCAGAGTATTACTGGCAAAGCCACTGGCAATAAAGCATCCGATTTCAAGGCACAAGAAGCACCAAAAGCATCAATTTGGCACTGAAACAGTTACGTTAACTGAGCAGCCAGTTCCTGCTGGTACTCGGAGAGGAAAGCCTGTCAGGGTTACACACATGCAGCTATTCCCAGTGGGCTTAGTCTCCCTGGAGGCACGCAAAGCACAAGCAGTATATACTTTACCTTCCAGTTACTGTCAGGGTTGTCCCGCTGAACTTTAAAGTGCCTTGGAAAAGAAAGTAAGTTTTAACGAGCAGTAAAAGCAGCAGTCCCCATCCCTACTTGACACCCCAGTCTCCCCCCATCACTGTGAGGGAGTTGTTGTGTCTGACCTCTGTTTGCTCCTCATTGTAACCCCCTCCCAAACCTTAGAGAGGTGAGCAAGCACCTCGGCTGTGCACAAACCGCCACTGAGTTACGGGTACAACATGCAAACAGGGACCAGGTTTCTTTTCACTCAGGTGTGGCTTGCAGGGACTGCACTTCTCAGAGGCACAGCCCCCTCTGACAGCCCTCCCGCAGCAGCTCTGGGTCACTGCCGCCGAGAGCGTGTCTCGCGTAAGGAAATGGTTAGTCAGGTTGCCACTTACTCAAGCATCATTTCTCGAACTGTTGTTGATACTCTCTCCCTGGAGCTGTCATTCCAAATTAACTCAGGATTTTCATGAGTTCCCTCGAAGATGTGAACGGCAGCTTCAGGGTTGTCTCTCATGGCATCCATGAAGACTCCAGGTAAAAATTTCATGAGTGTAATTCTAACCTAGAAAGGGTGAACAGAACTGACATTTAGTACACCGTAGGACAGCTGACAGAAACACAGGCAAGTCCAGTGATTCGCAGTGCTATAATGCCAACTGCGAGAGCACCACACGGTACAAGAGAGCTGGCATTTTAAACAGCGATAGCCAATGGCAGGTCGGAAATCTAGGTGTCTCGTGTTCAAGTCATGGAAAAAACGGAAACCAAACTGCTTACAGGAGCTAAAATAAATACAACTGCTTCTAGAAGTCTGCTTATGGATTAAGAGTGAGCTGTTCTGAAAAAGCCAGATCGCTCCTCACCTAAATGTTTCAGTCGCAGAAGAGGATTTTTTCTGTTCCATCTTTAGGGAGAGGCAGGTAATACCACAACAAGAGCTTTTAGGAGTCTTACCTTTGGACCCACCAGCTTATCCGCAGTCATTTTGGCAAAGAGCTCTGCTGTTTGGGCTCGGACCTGTGGATGAGTTGAGTTGCAAAACATATCTAGTAAGTAGATTAAAGCACCTGTACAAAGAGATAGGGAAACATTCATGATTTTTTCTGGTCACAAGCAATATGAATTCACCAATTCCACATTGATTGTTCTAAGGGAAGAGTCCAGCGTGCCAGAACCCTCTGCTTTCAGCCTACGACCGTACCTTTTGCCATGGCTTCTTTGATGATTTTTGTACTGGATGTCAAAGCATACAAAGTTTCAAGGACGAGTTGCCGACCTGTCAAAATAAAAAGCGTTAAGTACTCTGTGCCACGCAGACCATTAACTAATCAAAGGTGAGCTAAACTGATCGGAACAGAAAGCTGTATCAAAACCGCAATAAAGCTTAAGGATTTCCGGTGAAATTTAGCTGGTTAAAGAAACGTCAAATGGTTTATTCTGGTACAGTGTAACTTCTTCACTAGATGCTTAGTAATTATTTTCAGGAAATTTAAGTAAGTCATTGAAATACTGCACAACTCAAACAGTTTGAACACTGGCAATTCATGTTTCAGCTTGCACATCTAGGACAGCAGGTTACACAGAACACCTTTTGTTTAATCATCCCCTCCAAAATGCTGTTTTAACCTAGAAGTCAGTAGTAAGCTCAGCTGCGTTCTAATTCGTTCCTGAGCTGGGAACCCTTTGCCTTGCAAGACTGAGAATTACATGGTACGTACTGGAAGGTAAGGAATGCAGGAGTGCCAGCAAGTTAGCCAGCACCATTGCCTCTGCAATGTTGTTGACGCATTCTTGGTTACTTGTTACTATGTTCACTACCTGTGAAAGATCAGAAACAGCACTTGATTACACCCCAGCCGTTCGGACACTGTCCTGAAAGCGCAGCACATAATGAAGTCAGTCACCTCCCTGGCCAATACAGCTAACAGTTACTGGGTTTGCTCCTGCCAGCAAATCGTCACGTCGCCTCAGGGCAGAAGGGAGCAAAACCACGAGCAACTTGTTCCTTCTCCAAGGAGGAACTGACACCTTGGAACCCCAATCTCGATACTTTTCAGGTGCTACTGTAAGAGTCACACAGTCAGGGTTGTTTATGCTCATTATGCAGAGCATCCAGACAGGGGATTTACTTTGGGGTATTTTGTTTGCTTTCTTTTTTACCTCCAGAGCCAACTGCTGCACCTGGCCAGCCCCGTGAACACGCAGAAGGGAGAATATCAACTTGAAGTGACCTATGCATTCACACTCGGAACCTGCAAAAGACCAGGTAAGTTACTCTCTCCACATTACCTGCAGCATTCACTGAAAGCCATCCCAGGCCCACATTTCACTATACGGAGAGGCCTTAAAGACTGCTGCCCACTCTCAAGAGCACCTTCGCCTGCTTTAATAAGGCCCTGACATATTTTTAGGTATTCACTAGTACGCAGTGCAAGGAGGTTCTTTTCTGATGTACGGATCAGCTAAAGATTCTTTGAAAGACTAGAGAAAGTTTCACGCAAGAGGTTGAAGTCTTCCTGGTTAACAGCAGGCTAGGATTAGATGTAAACCCCAGTGTCTCACAGAGGAAAATAGATAAGGCTTGGATTTCACACAGAACTTCAATACGTCTACTGATAATGTTCTCCAGGAGGAGGAAGGAAAAAAAGGCAAGCCCATATGGCTCAGCAACAATGCTCATCTGTTGCTAGCTGAAGAAGCTTCCTTCTCACTGGAAGATAAAGACTACAGAGGTGTATGCATTTTGTGAGTTTGTCCACAAGAAAGGCTGCCAGGGAATATCAGTTTCAAGCCTACCTGGGTTGTGTTTTATCACGTTTCTCAGAGCCTCCAGGGCCATTTCAACTCTCCGTAACCGATCTCCATGTTGATTGGACTCTACTTTCCCAGTCTGCGTTATTGCCATTAGCGTATGAAGGTACTGGGCTTGTGAGCCTATGAAATCCAAGAGGCTTGCAGCAAATGCTTTGGGAAGCTTTAAATTAAAGACGAGAGCGTTTTTAGCCGCATGATGAAACAATATTCACACCAGGAGAAAGCGTATCCAAGTAACTTTGCCTACATTCCACATTCCTTTCTTCCAGACAGGCAAAGCTATGATCGCTACAACATCTGCAGGACATCAACCTTATCTGCATCTAAACGTATCCCTAGAAAGCTGCCACTATGTCAAGATTCTGTATTTTCTCCATTCTGTTTGCACTGACAGATAAAGGAGGGGTAACAATCCAAACAGCTGCTTCAGCAGGAAGGTTTAGCTACTACATCTCACCTCTAGTTGGAAGGTTGGCACCTCATTGTAGACTCTCACAAAAACCTCTCCCACGATAAGTTCCTTTGCGTGGTCACTGAACACAAAGTCAGATCCATAGCTCTTGTCACAGTCGCCCTTTAAGCAGAGATAAGTGGCACAAGCTCAGACAGAAAATAATCCTGGGGCACAGCTTTACGTTTTCTACAATGAAATGGTGATACCTGAACAGAAAACTTCAAGCTTCAGCAAAAGTCGGAAGCTCAAGACAGATTAAAACTTTACAAGGAGTAAACAAGCAAATTTTTTTTTCCTCTTAAGACTACTGAATGAAGAAAGTGACTTCACATTAACTATTCCGCTGCATTACAAGCAGATCTAACACAACACAGCATAAGAACAGTAGTGGGATTTCAAGCACAGAATATCTTACTCTCTTAATCATGCTATCTTGTTGAGATTCCAAGAACTCAAGTAGTTCAGCTCTTGTTCCATTGTTCCAGATCAAGTAGGGGTTCTCTGTGTTACTGTTAAGCATCTTCAGAGTCTAAGAAACAAGGAATTAACACGATTTAACACGTTTACAGAAGTTTTGGATCATTATGCACAGTAATCAGCATGTTTCATGACATTAGTTAACCCAGTCTCACTAACAACTAGACCAGTATCATAAGCAAATTTAAAGCGCCAGGTTTCCCACCTACTGGAAAACCACTAAGGTATTTGGTACAGTGCTATCTATATTTTGATTTTTCTTTATTCTGTTTCAAGCCACACTCACTTCAGATGCTCCTACTTCTGACACTGAGCAGCAACTGTCTGCAGTATCTCTTTGTAGATGACTTCCTTGGCACCACTTTTAGAGACAAGTTTAGCCTTTGCTCTCTCTCATCATTATATCTTTAAGTCTTCAACAATTAACTCCTTGCCTTTGCTCCCATATTTGTTTTGCAAATACTATTCTACAGGGCACTGTTCCTGTCCATAGTGTTTGAGGCTGAAACAATGCATTTTCCTTGCAGTTATTCCAACTGCACAGCCAAGCCACGCTGCTGTTCTGTGTCAGGTGGACCTACGGGTTCGCGGTTTCAGAAACAACCAGGCACTCCCTCCGTAAATAAGTAGCAAAAGTTGTGGCCGCCCGATGCTCACCTCAGTAGGACTGACCACAGCGAGTTTCCGTGCAATATAGGGTGTCAGCATTCCAGCCAAGCTTTTCCTGATCGTTGGGTTTTCAGGTGTAGCTTGCTCTTCAGAGAGATACCCTCCAAGGCGACTCAAGGCCAGGAGACTGAGCTTTGCAAGGCTATTTGCTACCTCCTGGAAAACAAAACGAGTTATAAAAAACCCCCTAGAGCTTACTGAAGAAAGATCAGCTGAAAGATGAGCTGAAAGCCTCAGGAGCTATTTAGCGTGGTAGCTTCTGACAGGAAGAAGTGGCACACTTGGAGGGTCACCACTGAAGGAAATGGAAGGGCAGTCTCTTACACAGCTCTGGGGCAAAGGGACAATACGGCCCTCAAGGGGACATTTCAGGTAAGTTCATGGTATCACTGAACAGCCCCTTCAGTGGAGCCTCAAGAGACAAAAAACCAACTTTCTTCTCATAGCGCAGATTTACTTTTACTGTTCATTGTAGATAAAATTCTCTTGCATTAAGTACGTTAGAAACTGCAGGGTTTGGCAGCTTCAGCATTGAACTCAAAACATGAGCCACTCTTTAAACAAACAAAACCAAACCCAGCCCCCAAACAACAACATTTACTCTGCTGCACAAAGATCCCCTTCCAAAACTGCTCTGTTAACGTTATCGTTCACATTATCCAGTGACTCTAACAAGCATCTGAATGCACGTAATTTGTTCCTAAGAGCTGGCAAGCAGCAACTGCTGGTGTCTGACAGCAGGGACCTTGTTAATGTTACCTGGTGATTTGAGTCCTCGCTTTTCTGAATACCGCTCTCTTCTAGCGTATAGTCATAGTTGAAGAGGTAGCCCAGTAAGTACCAGAGAACTCCAGCTTGGAACAAGTGCGTTTGTAGCCAGTAATCTAAGGCAAAGGAGCTAACACACTCTACTCCCAAAGCAGCCACTCGTGGTATGTTCTGAGGGAGGAACAACAACAAAAACAGTTTGCCTTAGTACTTGTGACCAAAGGAAGCCAACTGGTTTCCTTACCTAAGGCTTAAAGGCCCAACTTGCTAGTTCTAGAGTACTACACAGCAGAGATGAAAACTGAAGTAGACAGAACATCTGCAATTGAAATTCAGTGTCTGGCAGCCAAAAGCCATGGCTAATTAGTCAGCATCCTTCAAAGGATGAGCAATTGAATAGTTATTTCATGTGATTAGAAAAAGCACTGATGAACTGGTGGAGAAAAACTCAGGAAGGTGGCAGAGATTCCCCAGTGAGCATTTTATGGCAATACACCAGTTCTGCAGGGACTAAAGAACACAAGAGTATCTGCAGTGAACTGCTACAGTCTGCTGCTATAGTCTTCCCTTCTCTGGACTGTTCTGTTTTCACAGCACCCAGTTAAATACCCACTTAGACCAAGGTCAGGAGCTCTTACCTTGCCGTAGTACAGCAGTCTACAGAGGTCCTTAATGATGTTGGGCATCTCCGTAATCTTCTCTCTGCACTCCTCAAACTGAGCTGCTACGCTGTAGCACTTACTGATATAGCCACACACCTACAAACAGCAACGTTTTAGTGGTTCTAAGCAGAGGGGAAATGCGTGTTCACAATCTTACTGTGCATACACACTTACAGTATATATAGCATGATAATGAATTTTAACAAGTATTGTCTCCTGAGAAGCTGCTGGAGACAAAGCTGCAGCAACTTACCTGTACAGACATATCATCCGGTTTACTAGAGCGAGTCAAGACTGCTACACAGCGGTTAAATGCTTCTTGCAGTACCTGTGAGGGTTGGATGATGCGTACGTTCAGTCACCACAGAAACCGACAGAGGCCAGCAGAAATAAAACATTAGCTGTTAAGCTGTTTTTAATGGTTGAAGGCAAACATTGGACAAATCAGCTGCTTGCTCCAATGCTCTGTAAGGGTAAAATTCCTTGCAAATGCTGGTCCTAGCCTTTGGTGCTTTGGAGTTCATAGCATCCTCACTTGCGAGCTAATACCTCACTAAGTTTGCAGACAACAACGAGTTGGGAAAGTGGTGGTGGAAAAGTTAAGCTAAAAAAAAGAAATTCATTTCAGTAAGTTCCTTTCTCTGTACCTCAATTCCATTTTCTCTCCTCAGTTCTTCTGCGTTTAGCGCTGAACAGTTGACCGTATGGAAAGCAAGTTCTGTAGCAGCGGGCAGCAGAGGAGATTCTTTGGAAAACAGCAGGTCATCCGACGTTTCAATGGTAATAGTCTTGATCAGCATGGGATAGCCTGCATACTTGTAAGGTTTCAACTCTGCAAGAGAAGAAAGGCCAAGTTAACACAGACGCTGAATCTAAGCAATTGATACCACCGCGTTACTGCCAGTGAAAGGTCTATCAGAGATGATGCTTGCCTGTCCCCAGAGAAACAGAGCACGGCTCTGCCTGTTCTAGACCAGGATTGTCTAACAATAAGCCTATAGGGACCTTTTCCAGTTTGACGTGGCAGTCTATGTTTTACATAATTGTATTTTTCATTCTTTTAGGGTTCAGCGACAAAAAAGAACAATTTCATCTTGCAGTACGGAGCCGATCTGTGTAAGTCTGCGCTGATGTTGTCACTGTCTGCACACACACGACCGGCAGAGCTATGATTGCATACGAGGTTCTTCATTTACCATTATCACGCAACACTTCTGTAGGAAAACGCTTGTGGCTCTGCAGAGCTGGGACTGTAGCTGGAGCCGCGGGTCACGGTATGCTGGCTACTGTCTCTGCCTGTTGGGCTGTGTTGCAGCACGCTCACCAGGACTCCAACACTACTCACAATTTCTGCAAGGCTACACTCCTGTGGCTGTGAGAAGCGAGACCATCTCATTTATACCCAGAATCTGCCATCTAGGTGAGCGAGTCACTAGTGACGGCTTTTCTGCGTACACTGAATTGTAAGTCTAAGCTACATACAGAGGAAGATTCAAACTTAGTAGTAGTGGAGTAGAGAACTTCAAACAACTCTTTGTGCTGTTCTGAATTAAGTTTTCCTGCAGATGAATTTATTTCATGGAAGAAAAAGTCCTCTTTTGAATCCCTTTACTGTAGCTACATCACGCTGCAGGCGAGCCAGAAACCAGGTGAACAAACCCCAGACCACTAACACTGACTGCAGTGGCCACTAGGGAAAGGAACCTGTAACACTCCTCCGAGCCAGCATGCTTACCTTCCTTATGCCTGTTGAAGAGAATGCTTTGAGTTTTCAAGATCAAAATGATGTTTTCTGGATCTGGCCCATCTATCACCTTGGCAGACTTCGTGCACAGGAACTCATATGCTTTATTAACTTTTTCAAACATATCCTGCAAAGAGAGAGGCACAGTCTTACGAGTTGCTAAGAACCCCCTCAATTACTGCCAGTCTGCAGGATCGGTTTAGATGCAGGTAAAATAAAGCATTCTGGGTCATTAGCCACAATGCTCTCTTTGCTGCCTTGTTACACTTCAGAAAATACCCCAGAGAACACTGGTGCACAGATCAGTTTTATTCTGTCTCCTAAGAAAAAAGGTTCCATTTTTCCCCCCGCTTTTTTCTCCATAGGCAAGAGACTAAAACTAAGTCAATTCCACTATGACCCAAGTATCAAGCCCAGTTTAATTGTCTGCAGGCATGGGCAGAGGATGCAGTCTGTCTCTGAACGGCAGCAATTCGCTTAGTTAGGTGTTGTGTAACTCTTTAAACCAGATGCTTTGGGATTGTGGGCCTGCCCTGATTACAGGAGTATACTGTAGAAATCCTACTAGTCCTTGAGTTAAATTACTCATCTCTGGTATTAATCTGTATTTTAGTATTCACCTGGAGCACAGCTTTTAAAAGAGAGAAAGAAAATCCAAGTTGCCACTTCAGAATTCTTAATACACGTAACAGCTGAATTTGACCCCTCTTTATTAATACCACAAAGTTTCATTGTACATACCCTGCCTTCAGGATTCTTGTCAGGGTGGTACTTTTGCGCCAGCCTGAAATAAGCTTTCCTGATCTTGCTTTCATCGTGCCTACAAGAAAACAAGGCCCATTACATTGAGTAACAAACGAGCAAACAACACAAAAGAGACAAAGAAGCCTGGATTCTGACAACAGGACTAATCATAACTGCCATAAGCGAAAACTCCAAAGCTCTCGTCCTGCAGTTTGAAAGCCCTGCTTTGCCAGCTGACAGCCAATGGGGGTAATCACGTGGCCATGAAATAGAAATAGATTTTAGAAACAGACAGTGTTTTAGTACCTCTTGTACCGAATAAAATAACCAGAAGGTGCTCAGGGTCCCTCAATCTTCTAAATGAGCCGTACGTGGTAAAAGGTAGGAGTTTATGATTTGTAGTAAGCGCACTGTTCTTGAAGGATAAATACAAAGTGGTGTCAGTTCTCTTCTAGAGGCCTCAACTCGGAAGCCAGTAGCAAGACAGGAGCTAAACAATCCGCAGGATGTTATCCCCAAGAAAAATGACTGTGTTTGGCAGGGCAAGGAGGATAACTACAGAATCCAAGTCCCAGTGTCAACACAGTCAAGTTCTGCCTTATTCTTTGCTCACTAGAGTTGAGTCTAATGCTTGTCCTGTAAAGGAGCCTAGCGAACTGCTTTGAAGCAGAGCTCAAAGCATTTCCCCCCGTTTCAGTTTATCCGAACACTTCACAATTATTCTCTCAAACACTGAAGCTGTTCCGTGTGCAGAGTTTATGTCAATGGAGTTAGACAACTTCAAATACTGAAAACAACTTACTGGCCTTGTCCTTTGGGAAGGTTAAGGACTTCATATGCATCATCGATTGACATCGTAGGTGGCTTCTTTTCTACCTCCTTCTTCCAAGCTTCTAGCGTATCCTTCAACAGTTTAACCTACATAATTAGAGTGTATCAGTGTTTCATTTGTGCCGACACCAGTACGCATTGTCTTTATTGACAGGCTGTTTTATTAGTGACTCCTTATCACCCATCACTCTAAATTCAGACCTAACCCTTTTACCTTCAGCAATTTTGGTTCCCTCTCCAGTCAGGAAGCAATTAAGACTTTGCTTCACTGCAGTGCTATATTTTATTCAAGACAAGAGCACCTTTAAATTAAAATGTCTGTGTAAGAGTCACAGCAGAAGAGGGAGACTCACTTGAATGACATGCAGTTTGCATCTCAATACTACGAAAACTGCAACAAAGCTACACGAATAATAAAGCTGCTTAGACAGATCTAGATCACAGCCTTGAACCGGAAAGCTCTCATCAATTCAGTATTCAGTTAACGTACTGATACCAAGTAAGCTCAGTTTCTTGTCTAGCATGGACAATTACGAACCCCAAAGTGACTATTTTGTTTCTCCCTCGACCACTTGAGGTTCCTTGAAACACTGAAGTTTCTCAGGTGCTTTGGTTTGCTTTTTCAGTAGCGACCACAAGGTGGATATACTTAATTTGGTTGCTGCGTGGCATGAAGACTATTCTGCTTCAAGATAAAAAAGCATTTAAGGTATTTGCTTATGAACTGAAAGTCAGGATCAATCTGTTACTTGCAACAAACCCAGCATTTGATCTCATTCATTTTTATTAAAAATCCCACTTTTAGGACTGTGAAAGATCAGGAACTAACCGACTCCTAAAATTCTTCTTTACTTACTGGATCTTTAATCGGCCAGTCTGGAAATCTGAGTGTGTCACAAAGATGCTTGAGGTAATAGATGTTACAGAAGAGCTCGTTCTCCAGTTGTGGATAGTTGATGACTGGGATAGGACAGTACTGGTAGAGCGCTCTCGTGTTGCTTTGAAGACGAGGGGTGAAGTCGGCAAGATGAGCAGCAATCTTCTCTATCATGAGACGCCTACAAGTTACAGAGTTCCGTTTAACACTTGCCAAACAGTCCTCAACCCTCAGAGACCGTTCAAGTGTGTTCAGTGGTTTCTTCTGAAAGATTTTCCTTAGTAGTTTCCCCACATTTCCGAAGGGATTCAGAACAGGGTTCAGTCCTATTCTGTTAGAAAGCTACTTCAATGCCATGAAAATTAGTTTGTTATAAACAAGGTAAGGGCACATTCCGCGCTCCCGCAACACCTCAGCTTTTCGGAAGACCCCAGAACAGTACTGTAACCTTAGAGGTGCAGGTGATACGAGTGGTGGTATGAGCATAGTAACTATAGAGCTATCCACACAGACAGTGAAGTCTCCACCCAAAAAAGGAGCTTAAGTGAGATAGATGCAGAAGTAAAGCATGTTGTAAGATGTTCAGGGAAGTATTCCCCTTCCCGCTCCCCCCTGCCTCTGTTATTTTTGATAGAAGCAGAGGATAATGCAGGACATGGCCCTTGCAGAAGGCAAGGGGAGGGAATCAACGAAACTGTGGAATCCAGGTATTTTTGGTTTCCTTTAGACATGTCAAAGACGAGACCTCTTCAACATAAGATGTAGTTCGCATTGATTTGTCTCTCTGACAGAAAAGAGTTACCTCATTTCATTGCTCCAAATTGCTTCTGGAGTGTCAAATTCTCCAAGGAATATCTCAGAAAATTTCTCCGGTTCATAGTTCTCCAAATAACACACCATTGCTTCAGGAAGAATATGTCCAAGTATACTTCTTTGAACTATATCTTGAGCTTTTGTCTGTAGAAGAGAGCACACTGTCATCTCAGAGGCAGTTTGAGTTCAGCCTCACTAACCAACCTGAGATCTAAAAAACCCTTCCCCCTTTCCCTTAGAGTTCTGAAATTCTAACTCTCGAGAACTTAGAATAAGCATCAAGTATTGTTAAAGCAGCTGCAGGTCATCTGCAAAACTATTTGGAAACTTTTGCAGTCTACTCACTTCTTCAGATTTGAAAGCTTGCTTTGTATGTGTGTATTTCAAAAACCTAGAAGAGAAACAGCAGTTATTTTCTGTTCAACTGATACTTCAGGCACCCTTGAAAGATAAGCAGACCAGCGCAGTCCAGCTGGCGAGCCTCAGACATTTACTTGGAGATAAAAGTGCAACAGCAACAACGGAATGAATCTCTCTACAAAGCCCATCAAATCCTTGGGAACTCCACCAAGTTAAGCACTCCCATGTTATAGATGTTGCCTTATGTTCATCATTTCAGTTTGGAAGTCTTGTTCGTGGAGACTTATTTTCCCCACAGAAAAACTGCATAAATGAAACGGATAGATACAAGACAAGCCTTCCCTCCACACTCCCCAGAGCATTTAAAGCAGCAGTCCTTCCGAGCAGCACTCCTCAGGAGGTGTTTTTAGCTGTTCTTTTTCCTCACCTTGCAATAGGAAGCACGTTGGAACCTGTGTACATCATGATAAAGAAGAACACTCCGCTCAGATAAAACCGAGGTAACTGAGGGTTATCTTGCATGACATGAAACAGCAAGATAGCAACTTTTTCCACGAGGATAGGATCAAAAGTCAGTAATAGCTGAAATCAAACAGAAACATACACCTTAGGTGCTTGAGCAGTGAAAGTTACCTGGCCAAAACTGACAATTCAGTATTGGGAGAAGCCAGTAAACTTACAACAATTCCAGTTAAAGAAAACTTCAGCCCCAAAACAACATGTTTGAATCGTGGAACGTTTAAAGATTGGACGTCTGGAGGTCATCTTGTCAAGCCCCTTGCTCAACGTAGTCACACGGGGAAGACAGTGGAAGAGCTCAAACCTTTACTCCTTTAGAAAATGTTTTTGAAGAGCTGCTTACCTGGGTGATATGAGGAAGGCAAGTACTGTCTGACAACAGCCTTTTCACTCTAGGCAGAGGTCTTATAATAGCATTGTCTTGATCCCTAAAAAACAATCCAGTGGCACAGCAGTAAGCACACGGGTGCCTTTTCTCTTGCAGGAATGAACAATTTTATTAAGCCGTTAGTGTCAGGCTATTGATAGAATATTCAGTGTCCTTTTTTTGTTAACTTAAAAATTGGTTTTCAGACTTAGTTTAATGCTGTGCGTTAAAGCAGCTTTGTTTTTAAGTTAAACAGGGAAACTACGCTGCTGTGCATTAGAAACGCAGCCAGCTCCTGCATTCATTCTCACAGTGCCTTTCCCAGGATTAGTATTGTCTCATTTACAAACTCTTATTTACCCACAGAATTAACTCCAACTACATAAAAGGCTCTTTAATACAGCTCATTAATGCGCTGTTTGTAAGAGAAAGCTTGAGGACAGAATTTATCTGCCAGAGGATGTTATCCACTTCTGCTGAAAATTGGTGTTTACCTGCTGGGGAAATATCCACACATGGTGATGAGCATGTTGAGTACAAGGGTGGCGAGGTCAGTCTCATTCAACACGGGCTGGCCGGTGGCGAGCAAGCACCACTTCAGCTGGGGGATGACCTGCAGTGGTCGCCAGCCATCCATACCTTGAGCCCAGCAACGGGTTTTCGAAGTCAGCTTTCCACTGTTCCACAGCTCCTGCATCTATTGCAAGATTAGGATGAATTTAGTTCATTCGGCACTCAGAGCTACCTTTGCTCCTCAACATTCACACCAAACCCAAGCTTTTAACTGCTCTACAGCAGACTACTACAATTGCATGGAATTCCAGCATATTTATAACTCTGTCAGGAAACACCAAGTCGACAGGTGAACTGCAGGATGATTGGGACACGGAGGGGTAGGCAGCCTTGCCAAAAAGGCATGACATCAAGCCTCTAACTTCAGTCCTGATGTAGAGAGTTACTCTGAGAATACAGTTAAGGTTTGTTTACACTTTCCTCCTCACTGTTTGAAACAGAGCCAGTCACCAGGATAGAAATAACTTGTAAAGTTTGAGAGCTCGAAGCTGGTACCTCTTGAAAGCTGTAGGGACCACTCCTTTCTTTGTCAGCGTTGCCAAAGTACCATTCTTTCTCGCTCTCCCTCTTCATGTCAGGTGCTGCCTCAATCACATTGCTCTAGAAGTTGATATTTGTGAGAACAGCTTTAGCTTCAGTGCAGATACCACATTTCCACAGGAAATGTGGAAGGGACATTCATTTATACTTTGAAGAGCTTGAGTAGTAAGAAAGAAAGGCCACGTACCTGCAGAGGGACTGTAGCTCTGCTTGTGTGAAGATGTGCCAGAGTAAGCAGATCTACAAGGATTCTAATGCCGTTTGAATCCATCAGGTCCTTCACATTTTTCTGTGAACGGATGAACCGGGTTACCACAAGCACTTTCTAGATAGGAGCTGCTACAAATACTCGGCAGTTTTATTCAAGTAAGAGGTGACCAGGAGTCAAGTCAAATCATTCTCTACAGTGACTAGAAGGATCCGGTCACCACAGGATCTCCATGTTTTTCAGCTTTCTCACCAATAAATAACAACTACTGCATCCCAGAAAGCTCTACTAAACATTATTGTAAGACTTCCTCAAAACTTGAATTTCTGCTGGAGTTAATCTTGCCAGACTAGTTCAGCTCATTTTATACTGCCAAAGGACCCAGAAACTGCCATTAAGTGTCTGTGCCCAACTTACCTTATTAAGGATCAGCTTGTTGAGAAACAGTATCAGCCTGTCCCGCTCAAGCCTGTCAGTGCACTGTGGCAGCAGAAGGGAACAAATTAGCGTCTGGTAGCACAGGTTAAGGGTTACCTTCAGAAGTCAATACAGGTGCACCTGCAAAGACCCACTGACTTTTCATGCCCAGGGCAAAGCTGCTGACTAGTAAGTGTCTGAGTCCACGCACAGCTGATAAAGACAGCTTCTGCCGCTGAGGAGGAAAGGCCTTCTTGCCCTCCCTCCCCACTGTGCTCTACACAAAAAGTAATTTTAAATAATTCTTACCCTTTCCAACATGCCAACAATGTACTTAGTATCCGAGAATGGTCCTATTTCTTCATGACATCTTCCATAAACAATGGCCAACGCTTGCAGGCATAGGCATTTCATGTTCACTTTTGGGGTCAGCAAGAAGCGATGGTAGAGTTCATTGAAGAATTCGTATCTAAGAAAGAGGTGAGATTTTAGTGAAGAAAACAAACAGACCTTGGGAGGGAGACAGGATTTTAATAATGTCTTACGATTTTTTGATTGCTCCACTCTCTTCCGTTTCATCTTCCTCCAGCAGCAATCTTAGATAATAATCCCCTATTTTGATTTCCTCAGAAAGGCACTCGTATTTTACCTGCAAGACAGAACAAGTTACTTAACTGTAAATACTGTTTCTCCTTCATTAGGTTTTTATTCTTGCATAGCAATACTGTGCTTGTTTACATCCGTAAACACAAGGAGCTTAGCAAACCTTCCTTCAGTCTGAGGAGGACTGAAATCTACGAGTTTGCTGTTAAAGAAACACACATCTACAAAATACACACCCTTGCTGCTCCCCGGAACAAATGAAGTTCCTCATCTTGCTTTCAGCCTTTACGTAACTTGTTTCTAATATCAGCTGGTTTTATGAGCTGACTTGGATAATACACGATGTATTTGGTGACTCAAGCTGTAATGAGCAGTTATTCCATTGCAAGGTATTTCACTCAGTGTTACTACAAGTATGAAACACAAGCACGGCTTAATTACGAGTTATAGCTGCTATTACGCTGGGTAATCAAAGCCTAGAGGCACCGGTACACACACCGAGAAGCTGAGGTGAAATTGCACAATGAGAGCTGTCATTAACTTCAGAGCAACTACATTAAATTTCACCACACGCCTCAACGCTCGGCGGTTTTGAGCGCTGGGCAAGCACCTCATCTGGAGGTACCTCTAACACCCCACAAAAGCCACTCTCTGCAGTGGTTTCTCTTATCTGTAGTTTGCAGGCCACTGCCATGAGGCCACATAAAGTTATCTACAGATTTGACCACAGCACACGATTCAAAGATGCCCCAGTAACTAGTACACCTCCGGGGCAATCTCAAGCCTCCACCCCCCTTGGCAAAGTGACAGGTTCCACCGCTGGCTGAGAAACCTTTGCCACCGCTACGCAGTTAGTTCAAATACCTACAGCACAGCCTGATTAAGTATTCACTTGAAATAAACAGCACATTTCTGAGACAGCAGCTGTTCAAAGATCACGCTGCTGAAACCCTCCAAAGCCGGTCCCAGAGTATCCCAGGCTGTAACTGCAGGAACGCCAGGGATCCTTCCAGCAGCACAAGCCACACAGGAATGCCAAGCGCAGGTCGGAAGCTTTTATTACTACTACATTTCAAATCTGCACTTTTGATTCTTCCCCAGATAGTGCCTCTGAAGTACAGAGAGATCTGGGATAGCAGACACTGTGCCGCCCAGAAGTCCTGTGCCTGACCCATACCTAAAGAAAACTTTAAAGCTGAATGCCCGTGCAAGAAATACTGATCCAGCCTCAAACTTATTCACTGCGTCAAGGTAAGAAGTAATCTGTAGCTGTGTGATAGGGATCAGTAGCATACATAAAATAGTTCTTTCTCCTAAACCATTAGCCTCATGTCTTGTAATTCCAGAGTAGTCAGCTGAGAATTCCTCGAAAGCAGCAGTTAACTGTTGTTTCGCCAGTAGTCCTCTGCTCAGATGGCAGCTAGAAAGCTAAAGTGCGACACGGCTGGCATGGGGAGTATCTAAGATCACCTCACAGTTGCATTCAAGCGTGGCCTCGCTTTGCTTTAGCCTCACACGTTTAATTAAAACTGCGCGGTACCATAACGCTACTGGAGATAAGAGCACAGGGTGCGAGTCGAAAACATCTTGCAAGTTGTTTTGAGAAAGCCATTACGACCACAGCAATTGCTCTGCAGGAGCCTGAAAGGCTGTTTTGACATCAGCTATTGCTATTCCTAGAGCACGAACACAGGATCCTCAATCCATGATTGACAGAGCAGCAGGATTTAGCCACGTAGCCTATCCATGCTTTAGCAAACCGGAATTTAACAGCCTTCGGATCACCCAGACACAGCAAAAATAAAGACGAGGAACCCGCTATCAGGAAGAAGCTGATGGAACACATTGGGAAACAAGCATGATTTATTTTGAGAACAACACAACACCAACTCTTCTCTTTTCCTCTTCAGGCAACACAATTAGATTGTCATGTAGTTAGAGACGGAAAAGGGACGTGTTAAGTGATCCATTTTACATATGCAGTTTGTCGTACTGGGGGTCATTTACCTCAAACTCCTGATGGTTCCACGAGATGACATTAGCACTACCAAGTTCTCTGTCAATATTAAATGCTCTCATCTCAGACTCAAGAGTATCTCTCAGTTCTTCCCGTGTTTTGAAGTTCCAAATCAGGTTTGACCTAGCATGATCCTGAAGAAATCTAAGAAAGAAGTTACATAGTTTAAACGCCTCAGAACATGATCTGTAAAGCAGATGAGATAGGTTGTGGAGCTTCCTCAAGCTTGCTCTCAGAGTTTGTTCAACAGTCATGATCACCAGACTAATAAAGCTTAACACTCTGGCCAAACTGAAGTGCTAATATCTTTTTTCAGATGGAGGCCCTTCCCTTGTGAACTCTGACAGCGCTAAGAACTCCAACAGCGCTAAGAACTCACAGGTAAGCGAGCTGCATTTCGGACCTGTGGCACTATTTAAAATGCACTATCCGGGTGTTCTCTCTTTGCCTGCCTTGAGCTCATTTTCATTCCAGTTCAAGTTGAAACATCTCGAGTAGCTTACAGGCTGACAGACCAACACACTGCAATGGTTTTCAGCGCTACTTTGCTTAGCCTTCAACACTGTGCAGATCTGCACCTGCAGTTTGTTATTCATTCTTCCTTTTCACTCAAGTGGAAAACAAAATAAAAGAAAAAGGCTGTAGTTTGATAATATTTCAGAATCTCACCTTCTGTTTAGGGGAGGATTTGGAAAGTCCTTAAGGACACCTTAGGATTTCACTTTTCAAAAGATCCTGTTAAAAAGCACTTGCACTACTTCAAGGCAGGCAGAAATTGGAATCAAGCCACAGCAACTCAGAAGATACTAACAAAATATCCAGCCAGTAATAGCTTGTATCCGAGACCACCATACTAATCTTAGTATTTTACCTGTAATAGAAGAGATCCCAGTTGGCTTCTATTTTTATTCTTTGGCGTCGTTTCCTTAATATCACTGGCTTTTGAATAATGTTCTGCAACAGAGCCGAAATTAAGAAGTTAGTAGAAACATACTCTGCATTTTCCCTGTTTAAAATCAGAAGCTGGGGTTTTTAACTCCTTCAAGTGCCACACTAAGTTAAGCCTCAAGAATAAGTTCTCCTTTCCTAGCAAGTAGCAGCAACAGACTTTCACAAGTGTTATTTACACCAAGCTAAATCATGCCAGAGAAACTTTCAGCTGCTTAACGAATCATTCATTTTCAAGCAAGTTATCCCTGAGAAAAGCTTAGTTCCCATCACCGTAGATACTCCTCAGCTCTAAAGCTGATGGAGGGGGAAACCTACAAGAACAGTTTGCTCTTGAGAGGAAATGGAGTAAGCCACAGACATGAGTCACAAACCTGACTCGGCCACTGAAAGGTTCTCTAGTTTGATCAGGCATCAAACCTAAGTTACGCTCTACACGAGGTACCACATGCAAGCAGCGGCCTGAGCAACGCAACCCACGCGCGTGGCAGATACACAGACTCACCATATTGTTTCTGTCCTGATTGTGATGGGGAGTTGGAAGAAAAAGAAAAGGTACATTTAACAAGCCACAACCACTGAAGGAATTCCAAGCGGTAACACCAAACTTGCTACTACCTTTTCCAAGCTACAATGGCGCACATACATAACTCAAATTAAACAGCTCACAAGTCCAGACAGAAAAATGATTGTTTAAACTCAGTATCTAGGCAAGATCTTTAAAGTGCAGTTTGCCCGTCCACTACCGTTTTCCACATCTTTCCGTAATACTTTGTTTTGAGCCTAGTTCAGCCTTATTCCAGAATTCCTTTCAGAATGCTGCACCAGTCTACCTCAAACTTGAGCTCCACTTGACGAAGTTCAAGTGTTGTTACGTTAAAGCTTAGTGCTACATCAGGTCAGGTACAGAGACAGGCCTTGTCAACGCTCTGCATTGCGCTGCTCTTCTCGCCCTTCCTTGCATACATAATACCTGGGTTCATTTCCAAAATGCACAAACAAAAGCTTAGTCAGGAGACTAAAAGAACTTTAAAGGAAACTCTTCATCATTTCAAGATTTTATCACGCAGAACATGACAATAAAATTCAAGGCAAAAGGAGACTGAGAGCAAGAACTGAAGCAGCACCTGAGCTGTCCTCTTGATAGTATCAGATCAGAACAGTCACCTATCACTTCAGTATTAACTGTGGGTTTCTGTATAGTCTTTGTAGTTTCTTTCAAATCTATTTCAGATGCAAAAGTTTAAAAACTACACAAATAGGTATTTCCTATTCTCCTGTATAAATTCTCTTTGAAGAAATGCACATAAGCTGCAGCCCAGTTTGATAATGTTGCCTAAAGCAAGAACAAGCTAAAGCTTAATCCAGATGCTATAGGAATCCATTTGCCAGCTTTACGTTCTCCCTGGAATCCATTTCCAACCCCAGATGAAGAGGAGGAAGAGGCAGGGAGTCTGCTAAAAGGGAGCAGAACCATAGACATTTCTCACATTGCTACACTTCCACTGCTGTCAGACTTTCTCAGTGGTAGCTGCTCCTCTCTACACTTAGACAAGCTGCTGTAACAGACTGAAATCCGGTTACCTCTTTTTGAGCTATGCCCATTCTATCTCTCCAGTGCATCAAGACCAGGTCCACCTTCTCTTTGGCAAATTTTTCAACTTCCTTGGCAGCTTTTCCAGCCAGTCTCTGCCACTCCGGCACTTTATTGAACTTGCCATACTGATCCTGCACGATAAATCCTGTTAGTTATCTGCAGCCGCAGGTTTATCAACATGCCCACAATGCAGCAGTCAAGTGTCTGCATCAGGAGTCACGAAGCTCATACATCTATATACACTGGTAGACGTAAGACAGCTACGTGCACTTACAGTTGCAATTTTTAAGTTGTCTCTGACGTGCATCCTGTCAGCATCTTTCTCAGGAACAGGATCAGCACTGTCAAGGTACGCCAGCAAACCTGGTGGCTGAAAGCATTGAGAAGCAGTGTAAGCACACATGTGGCTAATGGAACAGCAGCCATCACGTTAGCTAACAAGATCATTCCTTTACGTTAGACATTTCAAAAGAGAACTTATGTTCTACTCTAAAGCAAGTACGTAAAGCTACAGCAGCTTTTTGCTTTTATCAGCAAAATGCCACCATCATCCAACAGAACCATTCAACAGCGGTACATAATTAGCTTCATTATGGCTTATATCTCGTTTCTTAGAGGAGCACTTAATGAAGAACTGCAGGAAGAAAAGAGTTGATCCTTTTCCCTCAGAGGTAAAAGGGGATGTGTTTGCTACATAGACTACCCCAAGTTTCCTAACACTGCAGGCCCTCACATTTTATTCTTTCCCTGTTTTACTCACCAAAATACGCTTCAACAAGTTCATGGCAGTTTTGTTCTCAGCTGTCCAGAGGCCAACCAGATGTCTACTTAACTGCCTGGAAAAGCCATTAAAATTAACAAACAGCGAGTTAGCGTTCGAAACAGATTTTTAAACCACTAAGCTGACACCCCTATCATGCTGGTGAAATGAAGATGAGCAAGAGCTTCATGCTCTTCAGTGAGTAAGAGCACAAAGCAGGATATTGTTCCAGTTCAAGTATACGCTTGGCATGCTTTAAAGTGTTGGCTTTAAGAAGTTCCAGTGAAGTTAGTGGAACAGGAGCCGCACATGCTTTTTGATCTAGACCTCAAAAGAACACTTGAGCAATAGAGCATAAACTAATAGTCTAATAACCACTTTATACAGTAAATCTTGAGTTACAGTTGAAGTTAAGAGTCTAGAAGCCACCAAGAACTGTTAACTGCTCCACTCGAAGCTCTCAATACCCGCTGTGGGCCAGGAAAGCTTTTCTTGGGAGCCTGCCTTCTGTGCCAGCTGAGCTCTCTGCCAGCACTTGTCACTAGGGTTCTGTGCGCTGCACGGAAGCGTTGCTTGCAAGCGTGTCTGAAGCAGTAGCTCCAGACAGAAGCAGTATCACAGAGCTCTCCCAGCTGACATACAGTGGCAACAAGTCCCACTTGTCTCTGCATTGCTGAGCACTTCTTTAAGCACTTCAGGAAAGCGCAGCTAAAATTTCTACAGTCTTGTATTTGGGAGGAAATCACAGAATTATCCCTCATCCTCCCAGCATAGCCTCAGGCCCAGTCTCAGAGCTCCTGAGTTCTGCTCACTGCTGAATTCAGAGACTGATTTCTGTATGAGAACTCCTCCCTCAGACAGGACCCTAACTGCACATGAGATAGCTGAGGATTTATACAGTTGCAGAAGACAAGTTGAACCTTTTTACAAGTTCCAGACACTCTACTTGACTCTTCCTCCCCTGGATGTTTGCAGAACAAAATAAAAATCAAAACTTGAGCCCTTAATGAGTAACCAACCCAAGCCCCATTTTGACAAAACCCAATAATGACAAGTTCATGAAGTCTCAGCTGAAGCTTGCTCCTCTTAAACACAGCAGCTGCTCAGGAGAACATTCTCCTCCAGAACTCCAAGGCTTCTTCCCTGACCTCCCCGATGTTTCAATCTTAGCTAGGCCATCACTTAGACTTTTTAAACATAATAGATCAAGTGAGACTGACATACCTATTTGTAAGCATCCTCTGATCTGTGCTTATTGTAAACATAGCAGTGTGCAAGTGACGAGGTAAGGCACCTTCACTGAGGGCAAGATCTTGCATTTTGGTTGCAATCTCTTTGTCTCCTTCCTTTGGAAACAGGGCAAGATGATTACTAAAGAAAGAATCTTAGTTAAGCTGCTTTTATTTTAGCCTACAGTTTCAAGGCCTTCGTGACCATCCCTATGTCAGCTACTATCCACAAGCCAGAAGCTATAGTACGACGGGCTTTAAGTGCAAGTTCTCAACAGCAGCTGATCCAAGGTGTAGTAAAGCCTTGGACCAGCTGACTGGTACTTGTACCCAGGAGGACAGGACCTGGGTAGGGTGGGATGCACGTCCACCATCACATATCAGGGGGCTGGTAGTACAAGTACCATTTCCACACTGCAATTGCAAATTAGGGTTACACGAAGAATGACAGCCACAAATGATTGCTTGTTGCTTGACTTTGGTCAACAGTACCCATTTAAGAGTAACGGGTGCTGCTGGGTGTGGACAGCCACATGGATAGGACCGTCTCTCAGTCAACATATGTTAGTTGCAACGAATAAGAAAAAGCTTTCGCTGAATTTTTACTTGCCCATGTCCCACTATAGTTCAAGTGACAGGATTCGTAATAAACAGCACAGCAACTTCCAGCTAACGTTATCAGTGGAAACTCGCAGATTTATGAGACCTCTATTTCAAGTGTTCATTCACTTCCATTCCAAGAAAGTACTAGATGCATTTCAGATGCATAAGCCATTGTGATACAGTGAGGCACTACCCGAAGCCCTGAATTTCAACACAGGATGTGTCGAGAGTCAGTCAGCAAGGTCACCCTGCAACTATCATGAGCAGCCCTTGAGAAGCATGGACTTGGCCCATACATCCCGTGGTATGGAAACTAACCAAGCCTTGGCTGAAGCAGAAAGAACAGAGGCTGACTTCACTAGTCTGCTCTGGGACACTGCTGCCTGCTAATCCCAGTCCCACTGCCCCGTGTGTCCCAGGAAACACGGCCTCCCCTCCTTTACAGACCCTCTTCAACATGCAGGAGAAGCCTGGTGGCTCTGGGGTACGTGGCTGAGCTACATACATTAACAGCCAGATCTTGACTGCGGTATGAAAGCATGCAAGGCGCTGCCTAATGCCCCGACTCACATGCCTGCCAAACCCCCAAGTGTAAGGTAAAGCAGGTTGCTGTAGTAAACCACTCACAATTCAGCAGGTGTTCTGTTCCTCACCCTCCCCTCCCCACTCCCCCAAGAGAATCTGAAACAACTTGTACTTTCAAAATGGACAATATGTGTTTAGCGTGCTATCGCAGGGAACGTGGATATATCTCACCTCTATTATTGCCTTCATGACCAGACCCGCTCCTTTCACAATTGCCATGGAAGGGTGCTAAAATAGAACGGCGACACAATCATTATCTGAGCGCAGAGTTTGGAGATTAGGTCACCTGTGATTCAGTGTCATTAACTCATCCCACATGGCTGTGCTAACTCCAGCTCTGGGCGAGAGCTAGTATTTCAGTCATAATTGACAGCTAGCCCCGGGAAGAGCTCTTCTACATCTCTAAGCAAGAACCTCTCACACAACTATCAGATGGCCTTCCTGGCCCAGGAGGTACCAGAGAAGCTGCACTAACGCTGGGGAAACCATCTGACTCACGCTGAGACTGGCCAAGAAGCACAGGAGCATCCTGTTTTTACAGAAAAAAACCCCCAAACATTGACATTTTAGCTAGGAATCCCAGAATTCTTACAGGTTTACTACTGAAGAGGAGGTGCCTCTTGTTCTGGAACTCTCATTTACCAAGAGAGAAACAAGAAGTGGCAGATTCTCCAAAGACGGGAAGATCTGGGCATCTGCTGAATCTAGCTTAGTATTTAACTGGTATTTTAGAGGGTTTCTAGAAATAACTCGTAGTCAGTATATTCTGCAACAATTTGGGATATCCTTCACTACAGAATAACCACCTCACTCCGGTAGCTGAAGGTAAAGCAGCAGGTCGCTAAAACATTCCAAATAGAAAAGGTTTAGGCCCATAAACCAGCTCAACAGTAGACAAACTTGTCTTTCGGGAGAATAAGAAATAGCTCACGTTCACTGACTACCTCAGGCCTCTAATAATAGTAAAAAAACCAATTACAAAATCTTACCTGAAAGAGCTTAAATAGGGTTCTCCCATTAGATGCCACCATTTCCAACAACATGTCAAACTGCTGCCCCTCAGTAGTCTCGCTATACGGAGCACACAGGGCAAATGTCAGGAAGTCCAGAAGCGAACTAATTACTAGGGCACCGGTCCCATGATCCTGAAAGGAGGAGGACAAGTATGTAACACAGACACAGCGCTTCTCCCCGGCCCCAGAGCACGCATGTTCAGCACTCGTGATGCTCAAGGGGCCCTTCCCTGTCATGCCATAAAATAGCCTGCAAACAAAACTTGTAGTTTAAAATATAATGTCACTCCACGTATGGCACTACTGTGGTAAAGGTATTGGCTCCTAGAGCACAGGGAAGCCTCAACCTCATACTGCTGTGCTGCAAATCGCTGTTTCTGGTTTCAATCCCACCAGCCCCAGGTTGCGCTATCCTTTCAGTGAAGGGGAACACCCAGCGTCTGTATTAAACACGGACGTTTGTTGCAGGCCACTGCAGTTGTGCAGCACACACAGCTCCTTTCTAACCTGCCAAGATCCTCATTCAGAGCAAGCAAATTCAGAGCAAGCTTCAGCGCCAGCCGCAGTTGTATTTCTGCACTCCAGCCGCAGCACAAACACAGTCAGAGTCACCCGAACGTGTCTCGATAGCAGCTAGGAAAGGCACGCAGAGAAGCTGTCCATTTTCAGAATCTGACTTACCACATGGGAATTGAATTTCTCTAGCAGATTTTCTAGAAACTTCTTTGAGGAAAGAAGGGAAGCTTTGTTCAGCTGCTCCTGCCTCAAGTCGTAGTCATCATGCATCGGCTATAAAAGAAAAAACAGTATCACTATGCAGTCCTATTTCAACGCTCCGTTCTTGCCCAAAAGCCACAGTCGGAAGCCCTAAAGAGCACATCCTACTTCACGTTCAGCAGAAAGCCACCGTACAGCAGCTATGTCATGTTTGAGCACACGGCAAGGGCAGCCCCCATTGCTCGATGTTCCAGCAGACTGAGTTCACACGTTCCCAAGTGGAAGACTCCGCAGCTGAATACTTACACACATGAGCGCACAAAGCATGTCAATGGAGGCATGGGTGACTCCATCGTTGTTCCTCTTCAGGGCTTTCACAACCTTCACTCCCAACCGTTCTCGAAATCTTTTGAAAGGAAAGCAAAACCACCAAGATTAGAGAGGAAGCAGAAATCTGAGTTTTAAGACAAAAGTCCAACCAGAGCCCACAAGCACGTTGCTCCCAGTTCATTTGCCAAGCCAGAACCTTGACGTTTACATCAATTTGAGACTCCTTGGTAGGAAAACATTAATACTGACTTCAGTGTTAACCACGCTGAGAGCACATCCACCAAAACAAGGACATAGTTCTGTAGTTACAGGATAGCGATGGTACAGGACACTATTCAGAGAAACAGAACTTTATAAAGGTCTCTAAGCGCATCTCTTACTCTTCACATCAGTCAGCTGCCCCATAGTCCAGAGTCAGAAATATTCCAAAGATTTTTCATTTTCCAGTGAACATCAGGCAGTTTTTCTTCTTCCTTAGGTCATCCAATTACGACACAACTCCCAGCAGCCTGTACTTACTGTAGGAGTACAGCTCAAACTTACTAACACCAAATTTTATCTTGTGTTGAACTGAAGACACGAATGGCATTAACACACTAAGAGTGAAGAAATGCCTGCTTCACGGACAGATGAAAGTGCACGTTAGAAGTTTTTCTACTAGGAAAAACATGAAACCATATTTGACTTGAGGCAGAGTATTTACCAAAGGAAGACTCAGCTTTACATACTAATGATCATTTGGAAATCTCAATTTAGTCTCAATTAAAGCCTGATGACAGCCTCATATGACTGCAAGCAATTGTGTACAGAGTCTTCTGGCCTTTTTCAGAAGTGAGGCTCAACTCCAGTTCTCAGTTTTGAATATCAGACACGAAAAGCTCAAGAAGAGGCTCCTCACTTACTTTGGAAGCTGCGTGAAGGCAAGGAAGCCTGCTTTTGAAGCCACTAGGCGTCTTACTGCTTGGAATTGGCTTTCGAGCTCTGCATTAGATGCTGCGATATCCCCCTCTTGTGAGAGCAGTGCTGTTATGGCGTTATTAATGAGTTTCTCCTTGTTTTCTGAGAAGAGACCCTGGTTAAGGAATAACAAGGGTTAATACCTTTATGCATCAACGACATCTTGCAAGGACTGACAGAGGATTTATTCTTACATCTTGTGTAACCGCATGTAGTACCCCGCTGTAGGAGATGTTAGCATTGAACCTGAACACAGCATCCGCAAAGTTACCATCTGGAAGAAGGCATAAGAACAGTTAAGTGCACCGCACCCGACTAAATACCTGGATGTTTTAAAAAGCGCTATAAAGCCGCACGATAAGCATTAGCTTACTTGGAGGAGCAGCCAAAAACCTCAGGTGAAGGCTCTCTACCTCTTCATCTACAGGCATGCTGAGTAACCCCCAGCGCTGGCCTTTGTGTGTGGAGGTCATCTTCACACAGACATCTCTGTTACCAGAAGCTCTCACTCCATCCAACAAGCTGGCCAGGAGAGAATCTCTGCATTGGGAGAGAAACATACCGATACTGTTTAGTTTAGAAAGGCAATGCCAAAGAACCAAGTTATAAAATCAATAGGGCTCCCCCTCCCAAAATAAAAATAGTTCAGTGCAGCATGAAAGGCAGCAATACTTGGAATCTGTTGCTAACAGGTCCACCTCTGGAAGAAGTCACCAGCTCCCAGGGGTTCCTTTACTTGGGCTAAGAAGCGAGCTGTCCTGCCCCCAGCAGAGCCAGCTGCAGCCTTTCACTCCAGGGCTCAGCCTGGGATTATCCGCTAATGAGTTAGACACGTCGCAAGCCAGTTCCTCCCTGGGCTGTGGGCAAGGCCTCCCTTGGCAGGATCAGGCTGCATTACGGCGGCAGGCACTTGCTGGGACTGCTCTGGCGGTTGTTCTAAATAGAATGAGCTAAGAGCATCTCAAGCAGACAGCTCCAAGGGTGTACAGCCTGCACATCTCCGTGTCTTTCTTCCCTTGTCTCAGATACGCTGCTTAACCACGTACAACGTGCACTGAACAGCACTGCCTCGGGGAAACGGGCTGGAGATCACTGTCCAACACCCTGACCTGTTCTTGAGAAAACTTCTACACAGGCTTCCGTAAAAAGGTGGGATGAAGGTAAAGGGGAAGGACTTAGATCCTGTAACAAACCTTGGTTTGTAGGTGGCAGACCACTAGGACAACAAGGCTTTGAGGCAGTTCATACTTGTGTTTACGGAAGCTGAGGAGCTAGGAGCACTGCAATGACAACTCCCGTTTGCATCTGTAACCCACAGGAGTGCCAGTTACCTTTCTGTTGAAGAGTATTTCCGAATTTGTCCTTTGATAAATTCAATGGTAAAGAGCTGGGGGTTTTCACAGTCACACACTATTGCAAACACCTACAGATAAGAGATAAGGATCACATTCACGAAGCAGTATTTATCTACTCGACAGATTAAAGCCATCTTACACATGCTATCAAATTCCCACTTTTACCATCTTTTAGAGGTTCTGTTTGAAGCGGTGGTACTGCGAATGGTTAACCCTTACCTCGCCTAAAGGCTTCAAAGTTGCAATGTTATAGGTAGCCGGGTCCCGCTCAACCAAGCAAGCTTCTGTAAGAGCTAGTACTCTTTTCACAGGCTCCTTCAAACGGTAAAAAGGGCATGTCAGGAAAGAGAATTCTTAGCACTTCGGAAGCACCAAGTCAGTTCCATTTGATACCCTTACCGAGTGTCTAGGTGTTATTTTCTGAACAACAAACTCTGCTAAAGATGTTACAGATTCATCGTTGCTGTATTTTCCAAAGCGAAGATTCAAGTATTGCTCAAATTCTAGGGATTCCTTCCTTGTCCGCAGAGAGATCCCTATGAAGTTGCCAGCATGCTCTATTGCACTTTTGATAATTTCCTCCCTCTGCTCCGATGCAAACAGGTGCTGTAAGTTTTGACAAGAAAAAAAGCAAACAAACAGGCAAAAAAATATGGCTTAGCTCATGAAATGGCAGTTCCGTCAATAATTCTCCACTATATACCTAACAGTAGAGGATCTGCCCAGCAGCTGGGCTGGCCTTTGCTAAGGGCACGGTGTAAAGAGAAGGGATATTTAGTACACAAGAGATCCACCATGTCTGCAAGCCCCGAGGCTCTGCAGCCGGGTCCCACATATTTGTGCTTCACTATTCAACATGCGGCTATAAACATCCTAGGCACCACGGCAAGGGGTTTTGGTTCAGTACTCACCAATCTACTAAATCCTCCATAGAGGATGCAGAAGCCTCCCTGATAGCCACTGATATCAACAAAGCCTTCGATGTTTCTGTAGTCATAGGAGCACAGCACTTTATTTGTCGCAGGATCAATTTGGTCAATACCTCCGGGAGTCACTTCCAGGATCACGGGTTTCCTCGTATCACTCCAGTGATGTTTATAGCAGTTATACCTCTGCAGAGAGAGGGGCTTTTAGACCTCCACACGCACGCCTTTACTACACAGCAATAGTTCCTTTCCAGTCTAGTAAGGAGCATAAAGTTCAAAAACCGGTATAAATTCCCTTAATGCTCTTACTGCTGTTAAGAACACGATGAATCAAAGGACAGCAGCTGTGAACTGACACAGAAATCACAGCTTAATGCGCTTGGAAGAGGGAAGAGCAATCCCAAAAGAGCCACTCCAAAAGGGACCGTTTCTCTTGCTGCTGGGGGTCTGCACACAGACGATGTGCTCTGTGGTGAGACAAGGACAGAGCTCTCGCAGCAGGAGCTGGTATTCAGCTCTTCGAACTGAAATAAGGCAGACTTAGCACTGTAGCGCAATTCTGTCATCTCCGCAGTCACGTTCCCTTACAAAGACAGGCTTACTGCAACCAGCAAATGTTCGAGGTCTGCTCTAGACTGCAAGAGGCAAAGGGGACCCCCATTTCCCAGCAGCGTTACTGTTCTCCTCACTGAAGATTTATTCTATGCAATGCTTTAAGTCACCTGAAGTGGCATCTTCTGTGATGAGAAGACCTAACACCAAATATAAAGCCCAGCTCTGAATACTGCCTTGCTAATTACCGTACTACTAAGATGCATTCAATCACAATCTGACCTACAAAAATCCTCCTAGGAAACAATATTCCCACAGCAAGTGTTGGAGATGTCACACAGAAAACTATTTAGAGTTACAGAGTAAAGCGCTTTAAGCAGTAAACATTGAATAACGAATCAAAGCTTATGTTCTTCTTCTTCCTTCTCGCCAAACAAGAGCTCCCCAAGGCAAAGCCCTTCATTTCAGCTGTGATATTCAGACTTTAAGTGTACCACCATAAGGCTCAGGCCGAGGGAAGAGCACTCAAATACTCTACTGTTGAAAAGGTTCCTTTTGCTTTTGAACAAAGTTAATTTTCTTTTCTCCAAGCCAGACCTCAGATAAAAATGCACAAATGGTACTTGAGGTAGCGCTTACAGGGCAAGCATAACGTGCACCGACGAAGTCGAGGCGTACATCTTTAGATCATTTCACTGAACTGCGCATGATCCAGACAAGCCAGGCACTTACCCGTCCTGTGATTTTTCCTTCCGAGAAGTCTGTCCTGAATCTCTGTTTTAAAAAGAGTTAATCATGAATGAATGCAAATATCATCACCAACCTACCCGCAAAGTCTATGTTTAGGCTGACCCTGGTTTGAGGGACTTGAGCTGGGCCCCCTCAGCGGATCACCATTCCGCTGCAGCTTAATACAGTCAGTACTCGTAGCTTGACTCTCTATGAGAGTCATGGAACGGTTTGGGGTGGAAGGATCACGCACTAGCTGCTGCAGCTGACGCTAGATCAAGCTCTTGATAACCCAACAGCTCAACAGACAACTTGCTTTCCTACTTTTTGTGTAAGGAAAGAAAGCACAGTGAGCTACCACAAATGCTCACAATAACAGAGTACGTACTGCTTGCTTGAAGAAAACCAAAGTGTCTTACCAGCGCCTCTGTAAGGAGTTCTGTTCTGTGCTCTGTGGAAAACTTGAGAGTTTCAGACTTTTTTCCACTCCCTTTGCGAAAAGTGAGACTAAATTCTGTTCCTTGCCCTTTTCCAACAGGAGAAATACTACAGATATCTCCATAAGGCCACTAGACAACAGAAAGTAATTAGGTTATACTGTTAGTCACTTCAAAGCTGCATCTCCTCCACCCAGAAGCCCCGAGCACCCGTAATACCCGAGTCTCTGTAATGAGACAGTAACTAGCGTGCTGCCTGACAGCTTCAGCTTCCTATTTGATACTCTGCAAAGTAAATAAGCGCACCCACTCCCTTCGGGGACGTGGCCTGACAGTGATGACAGTTAGCCCAGCTCATCTGCAGCAGCACACCCAAAAGCTGCCACTTAGTTTACTGCTATTACTACAAGAAACACAAATGGAATATTGTGGGGATAGTGAAGGCAGCCCCAGTGCTCTGCTGCGTGCGCTTTGGTAGCAGCTGCCCAACCTTCTGGTTTGGCTGAGACCCTGTCAGACTACAGAGTTTCTGCAGGCTGAATGCCACTATTCACCCCAGATGGTGAACATCAGACAGAAATCGAGTTCCGAAACGCTGGTTACCTGATTTGTAACTTCTAGCGTGTTGGGATTGTATGTGGTGATGGCGTGGGTTCCAACGGAAAAGACTCGCTTATACCTGGAACACAGAGGAGCGTTAGCTTCTCCAGCAGGCGCCGAAACCCTGCTGAACCGCAAAGCTTCTGCTAGGAGGGTCTATACGCAGCATTGTTAGGACATGCAGTTTTCTCTGCTGTTAGTTTGAAATTCACCCGTATAATACATTAAAGCTCCTCTATTCTGTGTGCCCATGAAGGGCACGTGCAATATCGCTAAATCTATTTCCTCAGGCAATGCCTTAGGAAAAGATACGCATAAGTCAGGTACTGCCAGGCCAGCTTAAACTCTAAAAAGACTAAACCGAGAGGAAATACTGTGCAGCGCCTGCAGGACTCCAAAGCAGCTCTCCTAAGCTGTCTCAGACAACAGCTGTGACATGAAATAACCCAATTTACACAGCCGGCCACAACACTAAGAAGTCGCAGTGTTACTGTGGCCAAGCCTGTTGGTTGTTTTCACCTTGCGGAAAGCTAAGGCTACTGAACTCGGAAGCCTCAGCCCCCTGCAGCTGATCGGTATCGCAGGCAGGTTCACCGCCAGAGCGCGGCAAGAACAGCTGCAGCAAGGAAGTTACTTGCCTTTCAGGCGTATCAAAAACTGCAGTGATGTAAAGAGAAGAAAATCAGATGCGTTAAGTGCAAAACGGAAGCCTTACCATGGTTTCATTTCCTAGGCAATCTTCAGAGCACATCCTGATTCAGCTCTTTATAGACTACGTACATATTTCTGAATCAGAAAGTTGTGCAACTTAACCAAGCAGAGTTTGAAACAGCAGATTATTACTGATCCCTTACTACTTGTACAAGCTCCTCGTTCTAGGGTACCGCTGTCTAGAGGTGGTCCTGCCCAGGACACCAAGCCAAACCTGAACCGGAGCCAGTTGTAACAGAAGCTTGGGCTGCTGGAGCGCAGCAATTTCAGTTTCAGTTCGGGGTGAGCTGTGGGTTTGCTGGGGCAAGAGCAGGACAGGATTAACCAGATGGCCGGCTAACTAATCTGGGCCTGTGCCATCCTACACACCACAGCAAGCAGCAGGTCGTTTCTCCCCTCTTTCTCTGCGTGTTTGTGTTGCAGTCCCTTCTTGCCAGGTCTGCAGCACAAGCCAGCATTTCTGTATAAGGCCAAACTTCGCATGGGCTTCAGGTACATTCAGAGCTGCTCCCTCATGTTACTGGAGTACTCCTCCCTTCTCTCGATAGCAGCAAGGTCAAGAGGATCTCTCTGACACGGTCTGTCAATCTCACAAACTTCATTTCCTGCCGTTTTCCATTATCGTTCAAACTGGTGCAAGTTCAAGCCATTACTGGCCCAGAGGAGTTTATCGAGGAATTAAAGCTTATTTCCTTCAAAGCTTAGAGAAATCTAATATTGTAGTGACGTACCACCTGAAAGATGCCTGAAAAACCTACTTGTTTTTCCATGTAGTTGAATTGTCCTTATTTAAGATGCAGATCAAGAGCAAGCACACTAATGAAGCAGAAGATCTGAATTTACTTTTTTAATGTTCCCCATAGATTATGCTGACAGTGCGTAACGGTGAACTGAGTGGACTTAACTATTCAAGTATAAGCTTACTAAAAGCCACGTAAGCTTCTACTGCAACACAAGAGGCAGCCACTCACTAAATACTCCTTTCTACTTCATGTGAAAAGTGTCATTAAGTTTTTTAACTAAGCCTCTGGTTTAGACTTTAGACTTGGTTTGAACTTCTGTAAGACTTCACAGCTTATCAGAACAACATCGTCAAAGTTCAAGACCACACTAACTTCAGCAGCTTGCACCGTTAATGGAAGGCACCGGGCGAGAGAAGCAATCCGAGTTCTATGTACTGAATTTTCACCAAGCGACTCGAACAGCATGCACACCATATTTGCGGATATGCCACAGGAACTTCAGAAGGAAAGATCAGAAATCTTTCTGTCCCTCAACGGAAAATAATGAGGAACAAACTGTTCTCGTGTTCTACCCCAACATGTTATCTTATTACTACCGAGGGGAACAGTTGATTCGTTCACGCCCAAACAAATCCAAGTGCCAGGACCTTACCTCAGGTAAGTCGTAATTTACACAACGGTCAGCTAGAATTCTAACAAGCTAAAACTAAATAGTCAACTATTTATTTCAAGTCAATCAAAAATCTGTCCTGGCAGAGGGAAGGTTTTGTGCTCAGTCCACTCTGGACTCTGAACTACCCAGAGCTTTCATTTCTGCTGACAGAAAGGCAGGGAGCTTTTGGATTAGACACTGAAGCAATCCCGCAGTTCTTCAAAGCACAATGGAGAAACAGCTGTGGCTGCCACTCCTTGCAATTCCTTCCTCCTTTCCTTCCCAGCATTCCCAATCTTTGATAGGATGAGTTCATAAAGAGCTGAAAAAAAGCCAGTTTTAACTTCCTGGTCAAACAACAGATTCAGCCATCACCTCTCTGTCTAACAGTCCTTGGACTAAAGCAGCGCTTGTGCCCCTGCGGTGCGGGAAACACACCCTCTTTGTTCTCTTTCTGTTTAGGTAGCAAGGGCCATTCCCAATTCCGCAGCGCTACTACGCATGGGACAAGTGACAACGAGCAAGGATACCACAGAAAGCCTTGGGAGGCTTTGAAAAGTAAGTACAACGGCTGACCTCCGACACGGTGTAACAAATACCAGTTACGATAGTTCAGTGGAGAGTCTGATGAGAAGTTGCCCAGCTTTTGCAGGCAGAAGCATCACTGAAGAGTCATTTTTAGGTTCAAGACCCTCATTAGGGATGAAGTGTCTTTCCAGCAACAGAAGCCTTCAGATAATCTCACTTCGTAGTTTAACAGATAATCCGTTACCAAACTTTTTAAGTCTTTGTGGACCAGCGACCCTCATCTATTAACGTGTAAGTCACTACTCCCAGAACCTGTTCTGAGAAGAGGCGTTTCCACCTCAAAATTCACGCTTGCCGTAATAAGTTTGAGAGATTCAGAAGCTGAGTAAGTCAGGTGGTCTGTTCAGAGCCACACTGAAGCGTGGGAACATGCGCAGAGGAAGGCTAAGACAGTGTGTAAAATCCAAACTGATCTAGAGAAAACACATTTAGTTCAGAGACTGAGCAGAGTGAGACTTCAGAGCGATCTTCTCCTGTCAGTTCAGAAACTATGTAGTTAAATTCAATAATGGAGAGGAGAAATGGCACACAAAACATTAAAAACCCAAACAAACTTTAAATTACTTACTTTCCCCTCCATGAATGTTTTGTTGTGTAGAAACAAGCAAGATCTCTGTTTTCTCTAATTATATTCATTCTGTGCCAAGACCTGAAAACAAAGGAGACATCCTGTTAGTACTCATGGTTTTCGTTTAAATCCGAAGTTCGCTGATCATCAATACGCTTCAAGACAAAAAGACTTTGTTTTTAAACAGTCGAGTTACTGCTTTGTCAATTCCACACGCACAAAAATCCAATAGGAATACCTGTATTTATCAAACAATACACAGACTAAGTTGCACCTGGCACCCAACATAAATTAGTTTCCTCGCTGGTTGTTACACCAGTTACTCTTTAGCAGTACCAGGGTACAGTAATTAAGCCCTTTTTGGCATTATTACAAATCACACTACGTTTGTTGCACTTTCACGCATCCAGATTGAAGTCACCAAAACTTGAACTGAGCATATGTCATCACTAGAACACTGAGCTCCTGGAAATTCTGTAATATCCAAGTTATTCAAAGCGCCCTGCATTCATAACTCAGCTCAGCTAACTCGGATTCCTACTGCCATTTACCAAAAAAACCCCACCCCAAATAACAACCAAACAACACAAAATAAAACAACCAACCCAAAACAACAACAACAAACCCCATAAGGAGCAATCTGGGCAGACAGAGCAGCTTATTTGCCAATCTGAAATGGAATTTGCAATTGAGAAACTTACTTATTAGCCAAGCATTGTGATTAAAGAGCTGACTAAGTACCCTTTCTGTGCTGTAAAAGTTTAAGCCGTGCCACTGCTCACATCCCAGCGTGCTTATTTCACTCACGAATGCCTACTTCCTAAACACGTGCTGGAATATGGAGAAGCTTTCCCCCATCTGCTTGTCTGGATCACTGCTTGAGGAGCTGCTAAGCTCTAAGGAGTGCTTCTGACACTAAACACCATCTTCCGTGATCGAAACCGGTGCACGTTTGGTTCCTGGGAACTAACTTCCCTTCTACTTTGCTTTGCTGTTATTCCACATACAAGGGGACATACCCTGATGAAGCTGCAAGAGGAGCGAAGTCGTCGCTCCCAGTTTGCTGCTGCAGCATTAGTTTCATTTTTGAATGTGTCAGAAGAGGCTGCCCTGCCCTTGGTTACAGACTGGTCCTAGTCTCGGGTTCACACCGTTAATGTGGTGGCGTTCCCGAAAAATCACGCAATTAAGGAGCGAGTCCGCAGGAATCCATACTCATAGCTTGCCTGAAGCAACACAGCCCCAGTCAGGACCCCACTAGAAGTCAGACTACAACCCCAGTTACCTTTCTGCATTCAGCTAACTCGATTTGCCAAGGGAAGAACTCTCACTAGGAGCTGGGTGACTTGTAACGTTAGCTCACCGCTAATTTCTTCCCTCCACAACTCGAGGCTATTTTCTTTCTCTCCGAGCAAAGACAGGAACAGTTATGTAGTGATGAACATGACGAACGGATAGCCTGACTGAACTGAACTTGAGAATTCCTTCCCTCAGGTGGAGAGCCAGCACAACCACCACCACCTACTGCAGAGAACTTGCGCTACTGCCTCTGGAAAAAGACAGAGGCAGCGTTTGCGGATTTCTGTGACTCAGTCTTTGACTCCAGTCTTCGGAGTTAATAACCCGCTGACTCGTGGCGAGTTTAATTCTCCACATCCAGATTTTGGAAGCAAAGTTTCACGAGGGTAAGATACCGAACAGCATTATTCCTGGAGTTCTCAATTTTGCCCCGTTTAAGAGCTATGCCATAGTATTACTGCCTTGGGTAAGGACCAAACCAGCACGCTGTGTTTGGACGAGCTACACCCATCTTACTGTACTTTAGATCTGATAATTCTGTGTCTTAAAGTTATTTTGCAGAACTAAGAGCCACATACACAATCTTCGCGCCTTCCTTTTCAACCTGTTCTCCTGACATTGACTGATTTATTAGTAAAAATAAAATAAAAGGCTTATAAGACCAGCTGCACTAAGTGTGGGATAAGACCTACTTATCTGCCATTCCAGCTGTACCACCAGCAGTCTCCTAGACCCAACCACCACCTGCTCTGGAGTCTTCAAAGCAAGATGTTCTCACGCTTGCACACGTCTCAACGCCGAACAGAGAAATGCTCATTTGCTTCCATTAATTTTAACTCCAGCATCTCCCCGGATTCACAACACAGGTCTGTGAAGTGCGGTATGTGCAGTGGGAGTGACAAGTTCACGCGCCTGCTTTTCTATTTAGCTATGGAAACCATTAAGCTTTGATGCTTTACTCGCTGTGTGTCTGGACAGGGATTGTAACGCTCCCTCCCGCTGAGAAGACGAGCGCAGAGCCGATATATGCCAAAACCGAGTAACAATTAATTCTTGTACACATTTTCCTGCAGTTTAACAGAGAACAAGGCTAACAATAGCCTACTGTTCCGAGCTGCTATGTTGAGGTCCAGCAACCATTTTCCAGTTGTCTGTGGTTCCACAGTAAGAGCAAGATGAAAAAAAATCATTCATGCCAAAGACAAAGACACTTTAGAATAAACAGAAACGTTACCTTCCCTCCCTCGTTCTTGTCAAACCAGCATGGCATTGCTCTTACCGTGCTGTCTACAATGCGACACACGGTCATCTTAGTACCCGAGAGAGTATAAACTTGGACTTTGCAGAGCAGAGCAGGTTTTGTTATTAATCAGTTGCCAGTGTAAGCTCTAGCAGCCTGCTTCGTCACATCATCATTTCCCACACTACGAGCATGTTCTTACTACGGGCACCTTCACCTCTCCTTCCTGTACTCAAGGTACCGCTACAAACTTGACTGACTCGATGCAAAACTGGAGTTAAATTCTTTATTTCACTCGTAAAAGCATCCAGGACAGCAGGGACCAAATTTTAACGGTCATCTTAGTGTCCTGGGGTACCTGATAATGGAAAAATCACAATTTCAGAGGTTATTGTGAACATATTGTGGCATGGCCATTGGATGCTCTCAAAGGTTTAACACCAGAGAGACACCTGGTTCAGTTGTTCTGTTTCTGCTGGAGCAAAGAGTTCTTTGAAAGCAGCAGTTCATGAACATGTTTCATCTGGTTGAGAGGGAGCGAGCACGCCGAATGCGGAGACAAATAATCTGAGGCTCCTGCAGGCAAAACATTGCCCATGACTTCAACTTCTCCCGGGAGCCTAACTGCAGCTCTCCCCCAATACCTGGGTATTTTATTTAGCTTTTCCACGTGAAGCTCAGCAATACTTCCCTGCTCGGTTCCTGCAGCACTGTAAGTTGCAGTGAAACAGCTTTTGGGGGAAGAGCTGAAACCACATTGTTTGTGCGCTGCATGTACCAGAAAGAGCAGCACCTAAAATTAAAGGGCCTGAGCTGCTTCCAGGACTCCTCCTGCTTCAGAGTTTAAGCCCCACGAACAGACGCACTGCACGAGCTGTGTTCAACTTGCACACGCTGTCCGCTTTCCCAGGATTTCACATTCTTCAGACAAAACTACCCCCTGGGAAAACAGCACCTATTTCAGGAAGCAGAGACAAGTCAGTCTCAAACTAACACTTGTGGAGTCGGAAACAAAGCTGTGACCTTGCAGGCGCCAAAGCAATAGGCCGAGCTGTTAATTACACACAGCGAGTCAGGAGGCTGGACACGGGTTCAAAGTTTAGTGCAGAATTTAGACTGACTTTTTTCCTCTTCTATTACAAAGCTTCTGCATCTTCCTCAAGTGAAGGTTTACCGCGTGCTAAGGCAGCACTTGAGAGCCCCACACAGGAATAGTACCCTATTCCACTGGAGGGAGGAGGAAGACAAAAGCTGGTAAGAAAGGTTTCTGGGGGTGAAGTGGAAGACAAATGCTGATAAACTGAGATTTCTTTTACAAATTTATTCCAGCAAGGCTCAAACACAAGGTAAAGCTCCTGCACAGTCTACATTACACAGGGACTCACATTAAGCTCAAGTGCCACTTCTCTGAGAGA
>WEIS01113876.1:0-11770 GCA_013389965.1 Todus mexicanus | reverse complement strand
CTTGTTCTTTTAACCACCATTTTGTGGAGATTTTCTTCTTGTTAGGTTTAACACTGAAGATTTGATACAATTAAACCAGAAACTGCTTAGGGTATTTGTTTAAAATATTTTTTCTCCTCTAAAAGACTTTATCTAATAGATGCAGATCTAAATTCATAGTCAGCAAGGAGCTTAGTATTGGGGAAATGAGCATTTTCACAAAAATGTTCACTGACCTTCTTACGGTTTGCATAATGGGAGGAATCCATCAGGATGGTTCACTGGAGTGTCAGAAATTCTTAATTGGACACAATGTCTCCTAAATACCTTTTAGTGTATTTAAGCCCTTTGTTTTTTCCATTACATATTACAAAACCGCAAAGGCCTGCAAAGGTGTTTGCGTTTCCTTTTTGGTGGGCTACGTTAAATCTGTAGAGCAAGTCCTATAAAGCACCACTTAGGTCTGTCCTATCCAGTTATAGGTAATGGGGAGAGTGTAGTAGTAGTGAGCTGGGACGCTTGCTGATGTTTTCAAGAAAAATAGGAATATACTATGATGATATATACAGGCAGTTGGCTTCCAAATGGCAAATGAGTCTGAAGCATCACGTACAAGAGGGTAAACAGCACACTGACAGAGCCTTTTAAGCCTGTGTTCACATTGCTCACTTAGTGACTGGGGCCTTAGGAAAACACGATTTTGGTTTCCAGAAGATGTCAGAACGCTACCAAACACTGTGCTCTGCAAAATTGCAGTCTTGTTGGGCTGCAGGTATCGGGGAGAATAAAATGTGCAGCTTGGCTAAGCAATGAAAGGGGTAAGACAGCACCTGCTCAGCCAGAATGTATGGATCACGGCTTCTTGACATTCATCTCCATTGTCATAGCTGCTCACATTTGCAACTAAGATCTTACCAAAATTCAGAGTGATCTTAAAAATAAATGTCCCTGGTTTGAATAACTGATTAAGCAGAATTTCTATAGCCATCATACAGTTCTGTGAATGAGTATCTGCGGTCTTGTTTTATTTTCATGAAAGTTTTTTTTTCTATAGCAACTTTTTTAATGCTAGTGCTAAGTCTTTGCCATGATGCATAACGCAGTGGTATGTACTATATTGAGGACTTAAGCAAAAATAAAGCAGGAGATTTGATGTAACCTTAATTTATTTTCATTTTTAAATATTTCATTGATGGTATGGTTGTGTTACATTTAACCTGTGTGACTGGCTAGTGGATTATTACACTGTCTTAATTACCCTCCTACACTACCTTTTTCCATAGATTATTTTGTAGGATGCTTGTTTGCCTTGTATCTGTACTTAGGAAGAGAACTTGGATATTATTTCTATGAAGATGCTGTTAGAAAATGAAACCTTGAAAAGTTCTTTTTTGAATTTAAATTTTTAATACATGCAGAAAACTTTAATGGATTGTTTTGGATTACGGTAGTCTTTTTACAAAGATATGTTTTTGGTTCTAGCTGCAGCTTAAGTAGGTAGGGTTGAAATATCAGAAGCTAATAAAAACCTTTTGCTTCTAATGCTGACCTTGTTTTTCTTGTCCCTTCTATTTCGCTCAAATGCAGAGGTGCTCACCTCAAGCAGCCAGCTTTGAGACATAACTGCAGCAGTCTCCGTTCTTATCTCCCACTCAGGTTTTTACTCAATGGGAAGAATCAGAAACTCCAGCTTTGGCTGAATGCCAGATTTAACAAAAAGACCTACAAGGAAAAAGATGACCTGAAAGCATCTAATTCGTTAACTGTGCACCTGCTAATAACCAGAACAGGGGCTCCAAATCTCTCGTGTTTATTCCTGATTTTGGTGAAAATGACTTCTTAAATCTTTCTGAATGGGGGTAATAATCTTTCTGATGCTCTGAAGAGTGACTTCACCTGTTACTCCTGACAGTTCCAATTCCACTTCCTTCCCGTTTAAAACAAAACCACAGAGTCATGAAAGTCATCTGTTTGCACAATGACATTTCTGGCTTAGCAGTCTCCACACTGGCTCTGTCTGCCTTGGGAAGCTATAGGCTGTGTGCAGCACAGCACTTCAGTACGTGAAGCCATGGACCCAAGATTTTAACAACTGATTATTTTTAATCTGCCTTCAGTGAGTTTGGTCATGAGAAAGGCATTAGTGTATCGTTCTGAGCCCCCTCCTGCCAAAACAGTTGCCTGAGAGCCCCGAGGAGCAAAGGCAGAGGGGAGGTTTTCCCTCTTTGCCCAAAGTGGAGCAGCCCAGGCTGTGTGACACAAAAATGCTGCAATCTTGCCCCTGCACTGCAAGGCACAGGAGAACACCCATACCTAGATGACTTGGACAATTCTTTCTTCTTCCTAAAGAAAGGCTGGAAGAAATACACAACTACACAAGAAAACGTCAGTGTAGGTCTATAAAAGTGAAGGTTTTCCTACAGTGCCCGTCACTACCAGAAGGAGCGTGACAGCACTATATGTTTAACCATGAAACCTTATTCCCATTTTCTCACTGTAACACTAGGAGAACAGGTCTACTCCAGCCTCCCTGAGCACTAGGAGGCTCTGCTGCTTTAACTATACCCTGTAGCTGCAGCAGCGTAATTGGCGTGGCAGATAAATCCAGAGTGCATCCAACCCCAGGGAGCTGACGCAGTTTAAATTAATCAGTTCAGAAGTGCTCGGACCTTTCTAAACACACACAGTTGCTCAACATAACACGCTCTTTCTGTTATTTTGGTGCCATCTCTATTCAAGTCTTTGCACCAACGGGAACAGGCACTTGGGAAAAGATGATAGTCAACAGCCTAAAATATCCCAACATAGTCAAAAAGAAGGTTTGTCATAACCCGTATATTCCCCCCACTACTACATTTTGGGTGTATTAAATATCACTTCACCTCTGTAAACGCTTACTTCCCTGCCTCACCCCATACTAATTTAGGAAAAAAGTTCCAATTTATTTTTTGCTTTAATGGATAAAAATTATCATAATTACAGAAGAGACTTCTGGAAGGAAGGATGAAATCTATATTCACCAAGCTCATGGGGCTGATTATGAAGGAAAATGGGAGATGGTGCACCATCCTAGACTGAAACACATCCATGTCTTGGGCAAGTAAAACAGAAGAGAAGCCAGTTACGTGAGCAAGTGTTTTCCCCCCAGAACTCGTGGCAGGGTTTGTTCGCTGGTACATGTTGAAGCAGAACCAGTTCTGCCTCCTGCAGCACGCCAGATTGCTCGACCTGTTCTGCAGCACCAGAGCCTGATATTTGCCAAGATTAATCACAGGCAGGGAAAGGCCTATTAACTAGACTGGGGTTATGGCTTAACTGAAACAATTCCAAACCCCTCTTTTTTAAAAAACATATCTGTGAAGTGTTACTTTAAAATAGTACCTGCTATTGAACCCCAGCAACAGTAGGTTTTGGAGTGCCCAAAGCAGCGAGCAATCCCATGGGTGTGTTCAGAGCTTGCCACAGGAAAGCAGCTGGATGTGGAAGGAACAAGGCTGAGGCCACAAGCACTGTCTTGCACTGAAAAAAGCCTCCCAAGTTTTAGGGGCAGATGAGCCCAGAGCAGTGCCAGTGTTGTTTCTGTGTTCTTGTATCTGCAAAGCTACCGAAACAAAGCCTGATGTCCTCTGCACAGGTACCACATTTCACAGGTATGAGACTTGCAGTCACTGCAGGAGGCAGCATTAGGGTAGCTGCGTGTACAAGCTGCTGATCTCACCCTCTCCTCTCCTCATCCCTTCCCCTTCCCAGTTGAGACCTCCTGCACTTGCCTCTTGCAAACCAATGCCAAGCAATCTTTATAAAAATGTTAATAGGCTCATTTGTTAATAAAGTAACATTAAACATAGGGAGTGAAGTCCTCTGGATTATTCCACAATGGTGTTTCTTTAGTCTCCAACATGCAGTTTCTTAGTTAGCAATGGTCACTAAGCTGTTACAAATAAAGGGCAGGTTCTCACTACACAGATAACCCAATCGGTAAAAAGAGCTCTGTGTAGAGGAACACATTTCACAATTTTAAATGCAATTATTTCAGACCTAAATCCAGTCCTGGTTGGGGGGCACAAAGACAGCTGCACTGTAGTTTCTCACACCGTCCAAGCCCATGTTGTGTTGTACACCCCATGTAAAAGAGGTGCTTGCAAGCACCCAGGAGCTCACAGTCGGTCCCCATCGCCTGTGTGCCAGCTGTAGGATGTGAGCAACAGAACTGAGATGCTGAGATGATCAAGGCAGCTGACCCCTTCACAGTGAGAAAACCCTCATCTGGCAAGTGGCAAGACCCAGAAAAGCTGTGACTTCAGTTCCCTTACACAGCAGAGGGATGTTCTGACTTGGCTTTGCAGTCAAACTGCAACGGCGCCTGAAGACCAAACAGGAGTTTTGATGTGCTCATGCAGTGGGCAAGATTACTTTTATGTAGTTACAGCAACTAGTGCTATTTCATGATGCAAGAAATGCATTTATTCTCCTCCAGGCCGATGAAACCTACAGTAAAGAAAGGCTTTTCTGGGTAATTTAAATCTTGCATGAATGGAAAATCATTTTATGATCATTATTAATATGTCTGTGGTGTATCCAAATAAAACTTACATGATTTCATTCTGAACCAGCTAACACTGGACAGTTAAAAATAACTATCATTCTGCATAGCATATGCTGCCAAATGACCCTGAGCCCTGCAGCAAAATGCTCCCTCTTTGCAATTCCTAAGGACATCACAGCAGTCTACATTTTTAAGGAACATATAGATGGACAACTCTAATAAGCATTGGGCTGTGTGTGAAGGATCAGTACACCCACTACGCAGAGCAGAAAAATCTGGCTAATGAAGGGTCAAAGCTTCCAGAGCACAAATTGGTAGAAAGGTCAGACGAAGAAGTAGGAATAGGAGCAGAGGAGTTTAACGATCACAAAACTGTGAGCATAAATGATGCAAAGGATGAATTTTAATAAAAATTTGATTCTGCTTACTTCATTGACACTGAAATAAGATCTGTAAGAAAAATGCGTCATTGCGTCCACTGAGAACAGCTGATTTTTCTTCTATGTCTTTCGCAGTACTTGTGTTGAAGTTGGAAAAAAACCTCAGACCGTTACAATTGCTGAGAGCATTCAGATAATTCATCTGCTATTTTAAAGAATCCAAATCATCAACATTCAGATTTAATTGCAAGGTATGTCTGAGCTGAGATTCGACAGAAGTATAAGCCCCACTGATAATGCAGCAGGGTTATTCAGGTGGCACTTGGTAATGTAAACTGCGGGCTGCACGCAGCAGCATTTGAGTTACCTGGATATCAAGTGCCGAAGCCTCCTACCTTCATTTTTAATACATGAATCATTCCAGCTAATAGCCTGCCTGCCTCTCTTGCTATTTAGAATTGGATGCATTTTATTTTATATGCTGCAGCATTAAATCAGAATGATGACTGATTAGTGTGAGACACTTAAGTATCATCCTGAAGTTTACTGCTTTTGGCTGGAGAGGCAGTCAAATGACTTGGCACTGCTTTGCCCTTCTGCCATGAAAGCCTCTATTTCTTCAACAGTACGTGGGACGCACGTTAGCAGCTCCATTCCACTTGCTGTCACTGCGATGTCATCCTCGATCCGGACCTGTTACAAAGAACACACGGTTACCAAGGTATTCCAGTGGGGGATGAGAAGCACATCAGGTAGCAACAGCAGCAAGAGCACAAGGTGCATTTCAGTCTGTGGTGTTAATGCAACACTAGGCAGAGCAACCTACTGCATGCACCCGAATTGTCCATCACCAGCACCGTGGCGCAGCTCCCCTTGGGCCACCAGCCTCTGCCACCCTCCTGGGATCACACAAGCTCTGTGGTAACCTCTGGCAGAGCAGCCCCACAGGAGCTGGTGGCCCCGCAGGTGACTCACGTGGTGCCTCTACTACATCAGGCACTCCAGGGACAGGTTGAGTGAGATGCTGCATCAGTGAGCTCATGCTGTCTAATTACATGGGGCCAATAAATCTCAACATCGTGACACTGGGAGCAGCAAAGGGAACATTCAACCCTGAGTTTGCCTCCAGCCTTGCCAGAGCTTGGCCTGCTGTGGAGAGGTTCAACAGCAGTGCCGCCCCATGCCCCGCATGCCTGCTCTCCAAGTGGTTGTGCTGCTGAGCTGCAGTTAGCTGCTCTTTGCACTTAAACATCACATTCTCTTTTCTCTAAACACGATAAACTTTCAAAGGAGGAACTGCAACACAAAATAGTTTGGAGCCGATATAAAAAACATTAAACTTTGAGCTGATGAGAAAGTCCTAAGCAGGTCAGTCATTCCTTTTAAAATACAGTAACTACATTTCAAATCATGTAAGAAAAAAGCAGACCCTCTCAGTTTTCCAGCTCTTGTTCTGTTAAAATGAAAAGTATGCTCCATTTCTGTTTGACTCTAATCTCTTCTTACCAGTAAATATGCCTACACAGTCATTTCCCGTTATCTTATCAGAAAAATGTTAGTAAGTCGCTAAGCTGCAATAAAAGCAATTTTAGTAAGGTGTAAATCCAAGAGAACACAAACTCTGGGGACTCCCACCTTACAGCTGCTTGAATTGTTCCTGACCTCTTGACATTTTCAACTAAAAATAAAGCTGGTTAACATTTGTACTTCTGATTGCAAAATAATCCATTTGTTCAAACAAAATGAGTCATCCAGTCCTTATTAAACTGTTTAATGATGTCTTTGCCAGATTATTTCTTTTACTTAGTATCAAGTTAAGTGTATTATAAAGCAGAATTAAATAAACAAACTCCATTGAGTTCACACATTTGATTTGGACAGCTGTAAATTTGAAAGCTGTGAGGCTCTTTAAACTCAGTGTGCCTGGAACGCCGGTGCCTTGCTGTAGAAGAGGAAATCAGCAACACACCGAACAACTCTATGCACTTCAACAGATTTTACCAGGGTGAGTTTTTTGATTCATTGCTTTCAATTTAGCCAGCCAAATAGCCAAAAGATTCAGCAAGACGGTCGCACTGCATCTAAAGGTGAACCATGCCCTCTGCCTCACAGCAGCCCCAGCATCTTCCTTGCTGGATCTTGGGCCTGGGCACAGCCTGCCTGAGTGGACCAGCCCCTGCCAAAAACCTGCTGGTACCAGGCGAGTCCTGCAAAAGTGCCAGAATCCAGAGGACAGATCTGGTAACATGGCAAAAGCCAAAGCATCACATGGGCAAGCACACCAGTGTAAATGAAGCTGGGCACAGCGTTGATGTGGAAAGTGAAAACATTAGTGCAAAAGTAAGTCCAAGAGCAGAGGGGAGACTACAGCTAGAGCTGACTCTGCCTACTGAGAGAGCCTCTTCCCAAGCACCACTGGCTCCAAAAACCTTCACCTGCTTGAGCTGAAATTCCCCAATATATCTGCTACAGAGAAGCATAAGCCACAACTCATAACCTTTACCAGTAAGATTAGGAAAAGAAAAAAAAAAGGAAAAAAGAAGTCTTCCAGTTCAGTGTTTCATGCTTTCATCAGTAACTCATCACTCTTTGAGAGAATGGACAGGCTTGAAAGCTGAGCAGATGAAAGCCAGACTAAGAGGGAGAGGAAGAACAAGTGGGACAAGGTGTCTCAAAGCTGTGTCCTATCTGGGCCACAAGAGAAAATCAGGATGGGGAAGAAGCTAGACTGTGAAAGGAGTTGAGGGAAAGAAGACACAGTGAGGTGAGACAGGATTGACAAATAATGGACAAAGAGAGATGAGGCTGGCTAAAGATTGCAGGAAGCGAGATCTTGGTGGAGGTGAGAAGTGAGACATTCTGGATGAGGAGAATTCAGGAGGCTGCTGGAGCCACCTAAGCTGGGAAACTTAGAGTTACTAAATAGGGGAGGATGGAGAAACCCATCAGTTTGGAGTGGAACACAGAGCAACTCATCATATAGGAAAAACATTGTTAGGAGATCACAGCTGTGGATTGCTGTGAAAAGCAGGGGAGCCACCACAGTCACACCAGCCTGCTCACCATCAGCATCTCCAAATGATCTGTGGGGTGTAGCCAAAGGCACACAGACCCACCACTCCCATGGGGCCTCAAACATTACGCCTAGGAAGGCTCCAGCTCTTTTTCCAGGATCTAACCATTTCTCTGCCTGGATGAATCTCACCTTAAATGGGTGCTTGTCATAACAGTGAAGATAAGACTCTCAGCGCACATTTTTCATTTGCCTAAAAGCAACACAAGTGCAGAGGAATACAGGTTCTCAAGGCAGAGGAGATTTTTGCATTTGCTCTTTCCCTTCACAACCTCCATGCTTCATCCTAAGTTTAAAATCAGCAGCAGCAAGAAGCAGCTTCAGAGGACCTGCAAAACCTTCCCTACAGGAGAGCCCAGAATTTGGCCTTGTCTTCTGTCCAAATGGACAAAAGATGCTGGATGTGCCTGGCAAGGCTCACTGGCTTGGGACTGCCTTTCCCATTGGGGGACAGTGGTTATGAAACTTGCTCTCCGAGCTGTCCCTGTTTGCAGGCTCTTTGTTTGACAGTGCTGCTTGTTTCAAGGCTACAGAGCAGTTTGGAATCAAACACAGCTTAAAGGCACAGCGAACCGAGGTGTGAGGTTCGCGGTACCAGCAGCTTTCAGGGCATTCTGTAAACACCCCAGGGGAGGGCTTTGCTTTTTTGGTGCAAAAGGGGATGCTTTGAAAAGTTCTCCTGCAAAGAGGTGAAGTGGCCAGGAATGCCAGAACTGTCCCCTAAATGCCCTTTTCTTATCAAGGGTAGTGGCATGATCTGTCTAGATAGACCTGATTGCACAACTGCCTAACGCCAGCAACAGACCATCATGTGGCTTGACTCAGTGGACCCAGCTCTGTCCCAAAGCAGGGCTATGCGGGCATAGCCAAGGACAGCACAGGAGTTAAATACCAGGGCTGCTGTCAGCTATATATATATAGAGCCTCGCACTTTGTCCTAACTTACTAATACAGTCATGCTCCCCAGAGCCTCCTGTGTTATCTTCCAAGGGGAGGGGGCTGTAGCACTCATCCATTTCTTTTGGATGATGATACATATAAAAGGCTTTTGAGAATCAAGAAACAATTCTGGCCAATTAAACAGTCCAGATTTGCACGATGACAGATCCCATATGTGATGAAAAAAGACCACTGGTGACACGTCTCCTTTTTTCCTCATCTATTGAGCATTTGTTTGATTATGGCTGTAGAAAGCAGCAAAACTATTGCTGCAAGATCTTAAGAGAGAGACTTGCCTGGGAAACGCTAACAGGACGTGGGCCACATATGCTACCGCACAAAGTAAATTAGCACACGTGCTTCTGTCCAGCTAAGGATCCACGTGCCTCTCTTTATAGCTAGGATCCTACAGTGGTAGATCCCTGTAGTCAAGGGGACTTATTTTGGCTCAGCCATCAACTCTCCACTAATTTTTAAGAGAGCAAATTACAACGAGCAGGGTTTGACTTCTGTATTTTGATGGTATTAGTTAGGAAACGGAGCTGTCCTTAGGTCAAACCAGGGACTGGTGGGGTAGGTTGCAGGGTTGAGGAAGGCACTTTACTGTTACCACGTTTTTTATAGCGACTAACAGGCTCTGTGCTACACAATGACTCTTTCTCATCCCATGCTGCCAGTCTTCCCTCTTCTTACTCACAAGCAAGTCCTCACGTCAGGCTTGCTTTATTTTAAAGGTCCACATATAAACACTTTATAAAAGAGGATGAAGATTAGCAAGGTGGGGTCATACGTTTTATTAGATCAACTGATAGAGCTGGAAAAAGAAGCTTCAGGCACAAAAAGAAGCTCCAAAAACGCAATAAACTGTAAGCTAAATACAGGTTAGAAACACCTGCTCTTACTTTAACCTAATTATGTTAATTAGGCAACTTAAGAGAAAAGGGTTAAAGAAGGTTTAGAAGCAACTAGTCACTGTTTTCGGGCTGCCTACAACTATCACTTCTCTTACTAGAACTCTGAAGAAAGCTACATATTTCATTGTGACAACTGCTTTTCTATGAAAACTTTTCCAAAAAATGCTGCATAGCTTTATCACTGCTGCATACTATGAAATGTTAAAAAGCAGATAAGCATGTTTATTGCCTAGTAAACTATTTCAATTCCACAACACACACTCACCAGAAACCCAGAAACAAAGCTCAACCTTCTGAAAAATAACAATCAGGACAGAGACAACTGCACAGCTCTTGTGAACCAAAGGTAGAAGCAATGAAGTATTCCACTTTTTATTTGGTTTAACATTTGTTCCGCAGTAAGGGAAGTACCATTGTTTTGAAAAAATATTGTAATATTAGTGAATCTTCAAGGCCTTGGGCTTTGTAAATCTATTTAACTTTTGAATGAGAAAAATCTGCAAATGAAAGAAAGTAATGTATTTAACGTCAAGCTGTTTTTCAGCATTTTCTCTGAGTTGCACAGTTTTCACTTATCGTCTAGTGCTAGTTCTAAAAATCCTAGAAAAAATAAAGTTTGAACAGAGACTGAATATTTAGGGCCAAAAAAAGATTGAACTGTTTTACTGAGTCTCTGAGAAAACATCATATGAACTGCATGAATCAGTAATCAGCTTATGAAGAATGGAAATGTCAAACCCTAAAGGGCAGCATTTGGAGTTGGTATTTCCCCTTCCCTGAGGAATCAGCTGCTTTTCCTGAGCAATACATACAACCGTATACACATACATCTATTTGCACATGTATGTTTATTTATGAGAGCGGTGTGGGCAGAGTCTAAGCAGAGTAGAGATGCCCGGGGACAGCGCCAGCACCCAATGGCAGCACTTGCCCCACAGAATTTATGACCCCAGCAAACTGGAACTTAGTTTTGCAGATGGAGAACTGACACGCATGTGACTGGGTAGCTGCCCGAAATTGGCTGAGGAACCTTGTGAAGGACTGAACTTAACAGTTGTCAAGTGAAGACTTCAGGGCTTCAGGCAGGGCAGCCTACGCTCTCAGAAGCAGATCCCTAGCAGAACTTCTTGCCTCCCTCCTGAGGGATCTGTATTCGACCCAGAACAGCTCTCATTTGGTAAAAGCCCAAATTACAAGGTTTCTGAGGGGCAGTTACAGCCACGAAGCCTGGTTGTCTGTGTTACAGGGGTGCAGGAAGGCTGGGCAGGCGACAGACCTGTTCTGACTGTGCGCAGGAGCTGAGCTGGTGCTGCCAGCACACCCCCCGAGCCGGCAGCGATGCAGAGTGGGTCAGGGAGAACCTCGTGCTGGCTCTCATGCTCTCCTGCTCGTGCAGCTTTCACAATCTCTTCACGGCTAATACCAGGCAGCGTAAATGGCCACAGCCTTGCTCTTTTGGGCATGGCAAAAGAGCTTCTCTTTCTCAATGCAGAGACTTGTCACAATCAAGAAAATTATCCAAAGCCCAAAAAAGACAAGAATTCAAGGTGAATTCATTAAAATCCACAACTACCCTGTGCGGGCAGTCTTACTCAAAATTACAGTGGTGTTAGTTTGGTTAATACAAGTTCATTTTTGATGTGAATTAAACTAAACCAAACCAAGAACATTTTAATTAGTGCTGAGCTCCGCAGAGGGAAATGCACTACTTATTTCCTTTTGTAGAATGTATTTTTCTTTTAAACTTAAAAGAAGATTATACCGTCTGTAGTGAGCTCTTTAGCCAGAACTGACACCAATACTAACCCCTGTATTATTAATATTTGTTAGTAAAAACACTAGGCTTCACAAGATCTTTTTTCATCATGTAAAGTTTTCTGACGTGATTTTGAGTGAAACACTCATTTGGATAAACTAGAATGAACCAGCATGTAGATAA
>WEIS01113857.1:0-10784 GCA_013389965.1 Todus mexicanus | reverse complement strand
AAAAAAAAAAAAGTAGACTGCCTAAACAATGACAAACACCATCCACACTACTCCAGTCACTGTGAATTTAGCAGTCTCACACTAGTAGATCCTCTGAGGCCTGGCAGTTACTTCAGTAGGCAGTAAGATGTGATGCAGTCTTAGAGTGCATAGAGGAAATGAGTTAAACGGAGTTTAGGATTTCATCTCTTTTCAAAGGCTTCAAAAAATTGCAAGCAGAAACAACCAAAAAGAACAGTAATTTTATTAGGAAATGCTTGTCTTTTTATATGGTGAAAAAGTTCGTTTCTTTTGAATGAATGACAAAAGTTCATCTTTCTGCCTCTTCATAATTGAACACTTAGACTTGAGATATTTTAACGAACCCTCTACTTATTCAATATTTTTATCTTTCCATACAGTGATTTTTCTGTTTCCCATAGAAGACCTCATAATAAACATCATTATATTTGCAGCAACATATATCAGATAGAAAACATCTCATTTGCATATTAAACTTAATCAACTTTCTTCCTCTTTATTCAAGCACCAGAGAATCACAAACTAAAATAGTAACAGCAAGCAGACCACATAGACCTAATGTCTACATCTGTGCAGAAAAGGTGTTCTTTGCCTCAGTCAAATTCAAGATGTTTTGAGTCAAGCAGCTTTCATCTCCCAGTAAAATATTTGGATTGTGCTGAAGGAGAAACAAAACCTAATATTAATAAAATTCAGGCTTCAAGTACCTAGATAAGCTGATTTTCTAGTATTTTGTCTAGCATTTTTTAAACAGATAAGATTAATTTCTAACTACAGACAGACATGTATTACTGTTGTTTTGTCTCTCCCCTCCATGTCCAACATGGGCATCACATTTTGTGACATTCCCAGAAAGCATTTCATGGTAAGAGGTTTGCTTTCCAAAACATCTCAGAAAAAAAACTTTGCCAAATCCCTCCTTTCCAAACTATCTTGGACAGGATATACTATGGCATCCAACACCAGCTTCAGCTGTATGTCCATGGAAGTCAATGAGAACATCGCCATCAGCTGTAAAGAAATGTGAATTAGTATCCACTGGTTCTGAAATCCCACCTAGTAACTCTCTCCTTAAACCAGACCAGAGTATTTCAGCACAGTGATCCAATTAGAGACCTGTAATTTAAATGAATTTATAGAACTTTTTAATTCACATAATCAAGGATGCAGGTACTTCTGAATTAGATTTCACAATGCCACAGCACACTAATTCCAGCTCGCCAAAGTTCAGACCTCAACAAAAAGGCTCTCATCACAAGCCCTACTTCTCAAAAAAATCACATTTAAATTATCATATTATTCATCCTCTGCTTTCTATTTGTCTGCATTAAAACAGCAGTCCAGAGAAAAAGGGTGAGTCTGCTCTTTACCAGCCTTCTTCCTCATCTCACACGCATGCTTAATTCCTCTGTCCCAGGGCTAGTGCGTACCTTCGCTTTGCATGTTTTGGCTTTGAATTTAGAAGAATTATTAAAATTTGGATTACCTGAGGGCACTCCCCAGATATCTAGTAGAATTTAGAATGTGGTGGTTTGTTCTCCCTAATCACAGTTTTTGCAAATGAACCTGAAAGCTTTAAGTAATTTTTTAAAAACATTGTGGAAGACTATCATTACTTAAACAACACGCTTCCATGCAAGCAAACCACCCAAATCCCTGTATGACTTTCCAATTCAGACAGATATGATTCTATCAGTCACATGACAGCTTCCTAATGGTATTAAATGTTCATTGTGAGACAGAACAAAATTTTTTCCAGCAGTGAGATCAGTTTATTAGTTCTAATGCTCATTAAGGATCTAACTCTGAGATTCTGGGTTTTTTTTATTTAGGCTCAATGATACTGAATATTCCAGAGTACAGAAAAGATTACACTTTAATGGGATACACAAGTGAATGATGTAGTGGGAAGTACAGAGGTGAGGAGAAAAAACATGGTTTAAAAGGGATGTTATGAAGTGACTTCATCAGAATATCAAGGATAGGGGCTTTTTTATTTTTCTAAGAGAAGCATACATGCTGAAAGAAACACCTTCATAAGCTCAGGAAATATTTTGCTAAACAAGACCTTATACTAGTCAAGTTCCCAAGCTATTCTGTGATCTTTTGAGAAAAAGCTAGTCAGAGATAAGGTGTGCTCTCGTTATGGGCATTTAATTTAATATTAAGTGCTATCTCCTTTTACATTCTATAGGCAGAAAATACACTGCCGCTCTAAAAGCATAGATCCTAGACTCTGGGTTGGCCTTCACTTCAAATAAAACCAAAGCATGTACTACATAGAGGCTACGCCACTCATTACACATTATGAAGTCATGGATGTTGAATTTCACAGCCTTCCCTGCCCTGGCTGTTGTCCTTGCCCCTAAATGATTGTAGATCAATGTTTCCAAGCCAGGATGCTTTTATCCCAGAAGAGCTGCAGGCAGTTAGCACCTGAGAAAAAAGCCAATCTTCTTTTAGCATGTAGGTAGAAGACAATCTTCTTTTAGGTTCAGAAGTTCTGTAACATGTGCGCCCTATTACCCTGATTTAACAAGAACATGTATTTTTGCTCTACATTGGGTAAATATGAGGAAGCGTTTGCTTATAGTTCAAGCACAGGAAACTCTCTCTCATGCTAAGACACTGCAAGCTAAGTTTTACTTTTCCTAAGAACACGCACAACAAAGATGCCACAAGAGAGGATGAGAGGATGTGCACAGAACGAATAAGATATACACACATATATGGAAAGTATGAATGGTGGGAATAAGAGAACAACTGGAAAGAAAAGTATCTAATCTACATGGCCTGAGGAAGACTAAGTTACAAGCAGACAGGAAAGCCAATGAGAGAGCATCTGCACATGAGTTTCTATCTGATTTTAATCAGGTTTAAATCCAGCATGGCTGGAAAGATTGAAAAAACTTGTTTAAACAAACTTACTTCCAAAGAAAATCTGGTAATATTTAAATGAAATATACTCGATGCAAATTTTTCCCTTGATAGTAGAAATACAAAGCTGGCCCTACCCTAAGCAATATGTAAAAAAATCAATGGAGAGAGGATTCAGTGCAGAACAGTGGCTGTTCTTGTGAACCTCCAACTACCTCCAGCTACTACCTCAGTCCTCTCTCATTCCCTGAAGCTCCGAACAAAGCTGCTAGGATCCAGGTACTTGCCACATGGTGCCCCTGTGCTGTATACCCACGGACCCACCAAAAGCCCATTTCCTCAGTCAGGCCTAAGATGTCCAGCATTTTGCCCTGCACAGCCTGCCCTTCAGCCAGACCCACCTGACCAGCTCCTCCTATCACAGTGTCTAATGTGTGCACTTTATCTTTTCATTTCCTAGCCCCACAAGGCATCCTCAGACTGTCACCAAGCCTTCCAAATACTTACTGAAGCAAGAAGATACTCTCATCACACACTACTCAGCATCCTAAAAGGCAAGCTGTGCTTTAAAGGCAAGCCAAGTAAGTATAGTTTAGATGATTTACGAACTCACCTTTCCCTAGAAAGGAGTTCTCAGGGAGGTATAAGTCGACATATTTTTAATTGTAGGCAGACCATTTTTTTCTAAGCACACCCAAAGAATCATCACTGATAAAGTAAAATGCAAAACAAGTAACATCTTCATTTTGACTTTTTTGCATATTTCACAATCAAATGGTTCCTATCATGACTTCTATGTCAGAAAAGAACTTTGATTCATTTTAAGGAGGGCCAATAAAATGCAAATAAATCTAGGAATGTATTAATCAGCAACCACTATACACACATCGGTATAGTACACATTTGAAAACTTACTCCAGTTATTCATTAATCAGAGTGTGAACCAAATCAGTTCTACAAATCCACCTAAATTCCAGCAGGCCTGGAGAGGGAACCGAGCCATTCCTTTGTAAAAGTAATCACTACCTATCTGCTGTATTATTCCTATACAACTGATATACTTAGACTGAGTATCAAATAATACAGTACCCAGAAAGTTGTCTTAGAACACTGGTGTTTATTTGTTAGCTTGCACAGAAGCACAGCATTCAGTTTACAACATAGAATCACTCAGCTTTGCAACATGGTCTACTTAATGTGTTTGCATAAGCCTGGCTATGAAACAGGAGCTCATGAAGCCACACAGGTTAACATTGAAAATTGTGAAGTAAGCAGAGTTAGATCTGTTCTTGTAATAATCTGGGAAAATGTACTTAATTAGGGGTATTTGCCAGTGAATATACTGATGTGATTTGAGGGTGCATGTGAGGGATAGTGGGCAAAAAAAGTCGCTGGAGAAAAAGAACAAAGCAGCCTCTAAGGACTGATATGCAAGATGCACAAAATACTGCAGATAAACAGAAGCTCTCTGTTTCTAGCCTGTGCTGATCCAAAGCATCCTGAGCTAGGACAACCTTTTATTTGGTTCCATGTTAATATGCTCACATAGCTTTGGGTACTGCCTCAGTGTGCAGGTCAGTTAAGTTTATAAGGTCCCTGCCTGATTAAGCACACAGGTTCCCACTGTAATTATTGATTCTACAAGCATGAGAGCCATGGAAATCCATCCCAAAGAGGCAAAGGCACCAGGTTCAGCATTTGTAGGACAACAAATTTGACCACAGGTGCTAAAAGACAGTATCATTCAAGATGACTTGTAAAAGGAAATAATTTAAGATGCTCCACTAAGAGCATCTGAGTTAATTTTAAGAACCACTTGTCTTTTTTTGACATACAAAAACAAAGGACTAGTGTGATTCCAACGGCCTTCCTATCTTTTTAGAACAAAATATCCATGACAAACCAGACCAGTCAGTACTTACAGCATCTGTAAATATTGCAGGAGTTCATCTCACTTACATTTCCATCATGATTGGGGCAGGAAAGCGGTTTGCCTGCAGCAACAGCAGTGACAGTCTCCAAGATGGAGGACTCTTCAATGCTGTTGTCTGGCGTTCGTTGCAGGACATCCATCAGGTTTGTGATAAAGAAGTTGTTCTGGAGTGCAGAAACCCCTTTCTCTGGCAGAATGGAGGTCTGGCGACACACGGGGCAAGAAAGCGTTAAGCTATGCGCTGGAATGTAATTTTGTAAGCACCTATGGGGAAGGGAGGTGGAAGGGGAGAAAGAGAGAGACTAAGTATCGTCAAAGAGGAAAAAAAGCTCCCTTCAGTTTCAGAACTGGCTGCCCCTACTTATAAAAGCAAACATACATCACCAGGTTTCAGAAGTAGAAGTGGTTATGAGAATTTTTTTTTTTCCTTTAAACCTTTTTTTCTCTTCCACATGAAAAAAGGTTCAATGAGCTGACATCATTATAAGAGGTATGAGCCTTTCTTTGAGATATTTGTGCAGAGTGGATCCATGCTTCCAGACATCTGCTGCATCGCGCTCACAGGATAGTAAAAATGATGAACTATGAGATGAAGTTTGACAGACGTGAAGTTATTGCATCCAGTATTTGAGCCTGTCTTTAACTGACTAATTGATGGTTAACCCTTGGCTTCCCAATAGAATCTCCTTTATTAACTTGTATTTGTGGGTTTAGTGTTTCAGAGCTAAAACCTGGTCCCAATAAAATCAATGGATAATATTCCATTTATTTCAATTAGGAAAGTTATTTGGCAGTCTGCCAGAATCAACAGAGCTCTCTTTACTACACAGCATAGCATGTCCTAGGTTATCACAGTTTGTGCCAAGGGGAAGTTTGGAGGAGAGTTTTGTTTGTCTTTGATTTGAGGGGGTGAGGGGTGTTGTGGGGGATTTAAAAAAAAAATAAATTTCACAGAATATAAATGTGACAACAGTTCTGTGATCAACACTATGCAGCAGACTGGTATAAGTGACAGTTAGTGCCACTTTGGGCCTTGAAAAATCAAGTTACCAATTGCTGGTCATGCAACATCCAACTGCAACTGGCAATTCAGTATAGTCCTATAAGCGCAAGAAGCTTTGCACAATGTAGTTCTAAAGGAGTCTAAAATGAGAGCGGTCTAAAATGAGATGCCAGCCACAAAAGTGTGACCTTGCATGGCTACGCAGCTCTTATCCACTTCCAGGGGCTTTGCTTGCATCACTGTTCATCCTCCCTTGGCAGCTCTCCTCCTGACTGCCCCAGTAAGGGCTCTGAAAGGAGAGCTTAGGCTTTGTACATCAGCAGTACACTGGAAGAGTTCTTCCAGCCCCTCTCCATAACCAGATCAGCATAAGAGGATTACAGTGAAACCCAGAAGCTGACCTTAGGATTTACACATGAACTGAAGTCAAGAAACTTAAGACATGGTGGTGAAAATCTTGACTTGCTGACTTCAGTGCGAGTTTCACTGCTGACTTCAGTAAAGTCAGGGGTTCCTGTTCTTCTACAAAAGACTATTTCATCTGACACACTCAGACATCCACATTTTGTCTTGCATCCTGTGCAAAATTGGATATACATACATCACAATTCTAACCAAGAGGTAGAAATCTCCTGAACCAAGCAGTCACAAAAAATACCATTTGTTGTTATTCTCATGCCATTCAATATGTAATCCAAAGAACTGCATCCCATCATCAGATGAAGAACTCTAACCAACAATTGAGCTAACTTTTCTGCAGATGCTGTATTCCCTCCACCATTTGACAGACAATATAACATTAAAATAGCACTAAGTAGATTCAGTTCATTAAGCTGAATACAGTAATAGGCAGGTTGCTGGTTTATCACATCTCTTTTCAGAGTTTTTCCATTTGAGTCAACCAAGCTGTTTAGTTTTTATTTATTTTTGCTTAAAGGGAATGTATTCCAAATATTCCACTGCTGTCTCTTCTTTCTGCCTGCCACAAATAAGTGTTTTTCTGCACCCCTGCCTCTTCAGCCATTCCAGACTTTACTGTGCTTTAACATGACCTTCACAAGTAAAGAGAAAGGATGCAGGGTTCTGTGTTTGCTGCAAAACACAAATACCTGGTTACAAGGACGAGGAAAGGACTTACCTCTCACAGAAAGTGTGCAGGCAGGGGAGGACTTTGGGGTTCTTGTAACGGTCCAGGCATATGCTGCAGATCAGAAACTGCTTGTCAATCTGACGGACCACAGGACTTGGGATGTTGGAGCCTTCACTGGCCATCCTAGACCACTGACATATGAGTCCTGTTCCTTTCTACCCTGCACACTGCTGGAGTGGAGAAAAGAAAAAAAGTAGAATGGCTTATAAACTCCATGAAATAACAAAATAAACAACTAATTTTCTCATGTTTCATCATTATGCAGGAATTAATATTTCCATATAAAACCAAAGCAGTAAAGAATTAAACTGCTAAAGTGGTTTGTTAGTGATGAGAGCCTGAAAAACATCAGGCAAGTTTACACCACCAAACATAACACCTCTGTCTGAGCAGGCATTCCAGAAAGGTACATTGCCTCTGGATTGAAAGAGTTACAGGGCTGTCTGGTTTTAAAGAAATTCCATGATAAAAATGGGGAGGTTTGTGCCAGTAGGTTCAGCCAGCGCTAACAAACATAGGATTTCTTGCATCCACAGGACCTCTGCCAAAATGCTTAAACTGGAACTGCATCAGGCACTCAAATGGCTGCATCATAGACATGAGTTTGAAAATGGTTCATCTAACGTTAATTTTCCTTATCAGCGCTGGTATTGCCAAAGATATGATAGCTCCAGGAAGATCCCAGAGAAGAAACCCGCAGAACCAGCCAGATCTTGTGAAGGGAGTGTTCAAATTCTGCATCAGCAACAGTGGGGAGGTAGGTGAAATGAAAAAATGATTAAAAAAATCTGAGCAAAGAAGAGGGAACTGATAGCTGCTGAGAATCAGGAAAGGCAGAGTGAAGGATACATGAAGCACATTCAAATAATAAATGCAAGAAAAATTGCACTCTACGCAGAAAAGAGTCGTAAGAATCATGTTTCTAGGACTGAAGACTTTTCATAATCCTGGCATAAAAAGCATGAATTAGAAGAGTAGAAAAAAAAAAATCTGACTGATCGAATTAAAATCACAGGTTGAAGGAATGCCAGCAAACTTGGAACTCTTCCTGCCCTGGAAAAAGACAGAGAGAGGAAAAAATTAATTTTGCTTTGGCTGAAGGCACAGATTATAGCCAACAAAATTCTTATCTTAGGGGAGGAAAAGGAAGGAAGCAACCTCAGAGAAAAGTAGACTGCCTGCTAAAATAGTTTAGGAAAACCTGTTAAGCAGAGGCCCTGGCAGGGCAGCCCAGCGAGAACTCCTCGCCATCAGCATTTCTAGCTGGCTGGAGTGCTGGGACATGCAGGCTCACTCCCACGGGAGTCGACCACAGAGTCTCTGTCACAGCACCGAGCTCTGCTTATCCTCCGAAGACCACAGTGAAACAGAAGCTCCTCTTCTGCGTGAGCAGCGAGCCCAGCTGGGCTCCTTCACCATGGATGCACTCCTGAGGTAGTAACTTCCTCCCTCAACATTTTCTACCCCAGTTTTTAGTCATCCATTTCAGTCAATTTCATATTTGGCTTGAAGGCCATTCAGGCTTTCCTGGACAGAAATAACAAGCGCTTTGCTGATCATGCTTATTCAAAGGTCACTCAATTCCACAGTGATCTGCGTGACCTGTAGCATTTTATAGGCAGCATTACATCAGATCATCTTCCTGTGCTGCATGCACTGCACACACTAATCTTGCAGAGCTGAACTAACACTGTTCTTCCTGAGCTGCCTATTTAGCCACACAGGTAGGGTTTACTTACTGCATTGAGCACAGCTAAGGATGGTGACTCGGGATCACATAGGACTGACTTGCCTGATAACAAGTTCCTGAGGTATCGCCTCTGTGAGAGCAAATACAGCAGCATAAAACTTCTTAGCAATTAAAATACCCAACAGCAGTAACTGACAATTAATTTCAATGGAAAACACTTAAGGCAGGCCATTTTGTTTCCCTTTTTTCCAAGAAAGGGGGATCTGCAGGGTTAAGAATTGCTGTAACGCTTGTAAAAAATCACAATTGCTCATGACTCAAAAATGCACGATTTCGGGATTATTTGCTGCACTTTTAAAATTTGTTCCCCCATAGTAAGATAAAATGTGACTATTACATAAACAAACTAATTTTACCTCTTTAAATGCCATAAATCATACACAGTAAACCTTAGGAGTCCAATTAGAAATCCATGCTACCTTTTAAAGGCTTGAGTTAAACATGGCTTTGCAAGAAGTAGATATCTATCTTTCACAAAATGGAGTAGAAAGAGCAGACTATCAAATATGCTTTAACACATTCATGCATTTGGCAGCATAACGTGGAATTTCAGCAATGTGTTTCAAAAGAAAATGATGCAGCTGTGTTTGCCTCCCACTCTCCCTCACCAGAAGTTAAGGGTGGGGACCCAAACAAAACAGGGAAGATAATCAGAAGCAGGAAGACGACTTATCAAAAGCAGTTTCCAAACTGGACACCGATACACACTATGAACAGCTTTTGTTTGGTAGGTTTCATTTTGGTTTTGTTACAGACTAAGCAGAGACTATTCAAAAAACCCTGTTCTTAAGATATGAAAGCACAAGTCTCCAGTGAATACTGGCTGTCATTTAACAGAATAAGGTTCTCCGACAACCTGATATTTTGTGTAATTTCATCCTTCCACCATCAAGTACAGCTACACCAGCTAATAGTGTTTATGCAAGGAAAACTGCTGCTGCCTGAAAAATTTCATATTGATTTAATCTGATCTTCATCTTAGTCTTTGACATTCCCCCAATCTCACTTATAAACCAGGTGATTCTTAATGTTTCGCACACAAATCTCACGCCAGCCACTTTTATTTTCAGATGTTCATGCTTTAAGCTTTGTCAGTGAAAGAAACCATTAACAATTCAGAAATAAGTGCTTTTAATATTTGATGTTTTGACTGGAACACAGCACGCTGTGATTGTCATTCATCCCCTGTGCTAAATCAGGTTTAAAACATGCACCTGAAAATAGAATTTCATCAGTACAATTCAAGCTTCGGCTGCTACCTGGCACAACTTCCTACACAAGTGGTTCATTTTAAGAAGTTTTTTGAGTATGAAATTTCCTGGATTCTGCAGCCTCCCTGAGCCAACTCCATCTTTGATGCAATTTTGATGAAAGCTATGTAATTATGAGAAGGATGATTTTGCCCATTGACTCAATGAAAGCAACTTTACAATCAAAGACTATTTGAGGCAAAGCTGGACATTTTAGGCAATGCTTTAGATGTCACCAACAACAGTATTTATTCTAATTTACTGCAGTGCTCACAGCAGTCCCTCAAACCTGCAGTGTAAGTTGCAGATCTATTAGCAGTAGGAGATTTCACTAATGCTATTTTTACAAGAAAAAAATATTTTTTGTAGTAGCATCTTCTGAGCTCAAAAACTGTCAGAGCTCTTTTCAGAGGTCCATTCTGTCTCACAATCTAATAAAGAGAAGCTCAAGCACGAGCTTTGAAAATGAGTCCAAGAATCACTTCTCCATATAGTTACACTTCATAATTTAAACATGTAAAGCCAAAGGTTTAGGAAACATTGCACCAAACAAATCTCCACCCCTGTATCTATAAGAAGCACACACTGGAAATCCAGTTCAGGTTTGCTAAATCAAGTGCAGAAAAGGGTTCCGAGACATATACCCTTTGTCACGCCTTTGAGGCTCAAGGATGGTTGCCTTTCCAGCCATCCCCAAAAATGACGTTGTTCTTTTGCCTTCTGCTTGAAGATACAGCTATCAATTTTCATTCAAAATACACTATACAGCAAAGAAAAGAGAAAACAATGGCTCTCTAAGC
>WEIS01113847.1:0-11900 GCA_013389965.1 Todus mexicanus | reverse complement strand
CCCTCAGCATCTTCATAGCCCTGATGCCTGCCCGGTGCTGGAAGTTGGTTATGGCTGCTTTGTTCATTGGCAGAGCTTCCTCTCCCCAGGAAACTTTAATTTCTAGAGGTGCCAAGTAAGAGGCAGATGTTCTCTGGAGCTCTCTGGGGAGGCAGAGGTCCAGGTCTCCTTATTTTCCAGTGTTTTGCCAAGTTTCAGGGCAGGGGGTTTCCCACAGGCTCTTCTCCCTTTGAGGTCACCTTGCATTAACTCAGTCCCTTCGTTCCCGTTTGTGGCTGTGCAGCAGCTCTGTGGTGTTGCGGGCAGCAGATCAACCAAGCATCTAGCACATTCCATCCGATTCGGTTGCTGTTGAGGAGCTGCTGACAGCTTTTCCAAACCCAGAAACCTAGCCAGAAGGTGGTGGACTCCCTGAGAAGTCCTCTGGGGTCCTGCAGGTTGGTTATACGGCTTTGGCAAGCGTCGTGCTGGGCGGCGTGGGCGAGGTGCAGCCTCCAGGCCTCATGCTTTGGCTCAGCATTAAAGCGAGCTCTTCCTGACCAGCCGTGGCCTTTGGCCAAGCCTGCACTGCCTGCCCGGTTGTTAATCCACATGGTATCTTTACTCTCATTCTTCACCTCGCCGTGGCTTTTTCCTGCCCTGTGCCCTGCAGCAGGGGAACAGGACGGCGAGGAGGGGGTGAGAACGTTTATCTTGTGTCTCATCCCACCTCAGCCTGGGAGAGACGTGGCATCTCCTGGAGCTGATCCCGCTGCTTGCCTTTGGGGCGGTCTCTAGGGCTTGAGTTGGGTGGAGCAAATAACCCTTGATGCACCACGTGTGGCACACGGGAATGGGCTTGACCAGGAGGGACAAATGCGCTTTGCTGGGTGAGCTGGGCCAAGCTGGCAGCTTGACCCCCTTACAAAGAGGGGTCACAGGGCTGGCACAGAGTCGGGCTGAGGGACGGTCGCCCCTCAAACTGCCCAGTGCGTTCTTGGGGTGGAAGCTTTCCTCCACTCCGCTCTTGGGAGATGCCGTGGAGGCAGCAGAGCCCCGTGATGGGGACAGGAGGCTCGTGGCTGACCCGTGTTTTGTCACTTGCAGCTGGCAGGACCACCACCAGCGAGGAGCTGGAGGACATGCTGGAGAGCGGCAACCCGGCCATCTTCTCCTCTGGGGTAAGCACTGGCACAGGCTGAAGTTGAGCCAGTCCCCTCGTCCAGGGGAGGTTTGGCTGGTGGATGTGCTGCTCCAGTGGCCCCAGTACAGGAGTGATGAGCACAGCCCGTGCAGGAGGTGGAATCTGGGTGCTTGGGTCTGGCCTGAGGATGCTGCTTGAGCAGGGCCTGTGTCCTGACCAGAGGCTGGGATGGGGGTTTGCTGCAAAATATCTGGCTGAGGGGCCTGGAGGGGGTCTGGGGCTCCTGCTTTTCCCTCTCTTGCTGCCCCTAATCCCGGCATCTGGGAGGCTGAGCACGGTGCTCACTGCCTTTTTCTTCTTGCAGATCATCATGGATTCAAACATCACCAAGCAGGCACTGAATGAGATTGAGACACGGCACAGCGAGATCATCAAACTGGAGAACAGCATCCGAGAGCTGCACGACATGTTCATGGACATGGCCATGCTGGTGGAGAGCCAGGTAGGAAGATGCTGCGGCCCGGTGACCAACTCACCTGGGGACGTTGCGGGGTGATGGGACTGCTGCTGATGCCCTGACTGGGTGGGTACTGAGAAGAAAAACTGCATCTGGGATCAACGCGGCTCCCACTGGGGCTGAGCTGGGCTCCCCGGGGCCAGAGCCACCCGCCCTGCACCCCAGAGCCGGCGGCTGCTGCGTGCCCGGGGTGGGAGGTTCAGGGATGGGCAGGGGGTGGCTGCCACACAGGCAGAGATGTCTCCATCTCCCTCGGAGCACCGAGCCCTGTGGGCTGAGCTCGAGATGCTGCCGGCCTCGGTGATCCTGCCAGGCCGCCCCTGGCTGTGCTGCCAGCCCGCGGTGCCTGGCCCACGGCAGCCGGGCACACGCTCTGGTGTCTCTGCTCACCCCCGTTCTTGCCCGTCATGCTGCCGCGGCCCGAGGAGACATCAGTGGCAGGTAAAGCCGCGCCGAGCCCCCGCCGGTGCTGCATGCTCCGCTCTGCATGGCTGCGCCCTGCATGGCTCTCGCGTGGCGCTTGGGGCCTGCCCGTGGCGGGCGGGCGAGGATGGCCGTGGCACGGCTGCCTCGGTGCCCCATCCTGCGGGACAGACGAGGGGGGATTCACAGTTCCCTGCCCTGCTCTGAAGACTACACCGTGCACCCCTGGGCTTCAAGGCTCGTCCTCCTCCTGCTCTCCAGTGTCAGACTGAGAAATGGTTGGACTCGATCTTAAAGGTTTTTTCCAACTGGAACGATTCTATGATTCTAAACGAGCATTGCAGAGCTGCTGGCTGTGACCCTTGGCTCTGCAGCCCCCCACATGCCTCAGTGCCGTGTAGGAGGGCACTGGGCTTGCAGCCACCTGCCCCTGCCCACCCTGTGAGTCACATCAGCTGTCAGACCATCACCAGCAGGACCTGGCTGCTTCCCCAGTCCATGTCCAGGAGCCCGTGTGTCCAGCCCAGGCCTGCAGCAAGGGGACAGAGCGGGGCAGGAGGCCCTGCAGTCCCTGCAGCCCAACCTCATCCTCTTTGCTGCGGGCTCCCCTCTCTCAGCAGGCGCTTGTGCGGATCGGAGCGGTTGTCCCTGCATGTGCGTAGCTTGTGAGCATCCAACGCGGTGCTGCTGGTGCAGTCCTCGCTCCCGCATCGTGCCTCCGTTTGCAGCAGCGTGCGGCGCGGTGTCGGTGTAGATGCTGTTGTGGTTTTGATGTCACCTGAGATATCAGACAGGGGTGGTCGCCAGGCCAGGACCGGGCCGGGGAACTCCCTCAACCCTCACCCTTTCTCGCCTCCCTGCTGGGATGTGCACAGAGGTCACAGCCCGTGGTCCGGATCCCCCACCCCAGGGCACCCTGGAGCACCCACTGTCTGCAGGCAACTGACTGTGCCTCTCTGTCCCGTGCAGGGCTGCTGGGCAGGGTGACATCGGGAGCAGCAGAGCAGGAAGGAGCTTACGTCTGCGCGCACACGGGCGCGTGGCCTCTGTCCCCGCTCTGCAGGGCGAGATGATCGACCGCATCGAGTACAACGTGGAGCACTCGGTGGACTACGTGGAGCGGGCTGTGTCTGACACCAAAAAAGCGGTGAAGTACCAGAGCAAAGCCAGACGGGTGAGTCATGGCACTGGCTGGGGCCCGTCTTCCCCTCCCTACGCTGCTAGGGGTGCCAGCCCCTGCCCACCCTACTGCCTGCGAGGAGGAGCGGGCAGCATGGCACAGCCCCGTGGGTGCCCGGGCACTGCTTTACCCCTGGGTGCAGTGTAGGTCCCGCTGGTGGCACCAGCTGAGGCAGAGTTCCCTGGCATAGGACATGTGAGCACTGAGAACAAGGTGTGGGGCAGAGATGCTGCATGGAGGGAAAAGGGACAGGGTGGATCTCGTGGGCCAGGTCTGCTGTGAGAGCCACCTGCCTTGCCAAAAACAAGCAGAGGAAAGGCATGGTCCAGCTGTGAGCCTCAGTGCGGTGCCAGCTCCTGTCCTGGTACCCGTAACAGCTCCGGGACCTGTGGGCCACCAGCTCAGCTCAGCTCTGCTGAAGAAGAGCTGGGGTTGCCCATCCCTGCCCCAGGGCTGCTGGAACCCACTGTGGGCAAACAGGAACAGGGCCCATCACAACCCTAACCTGCCCCCAACACTCACAGTCCCCTCTCCTCCCTCTCTCCCTGCCGGTCCTGGGACACCCGAGCAGAAGAAGATCATGATCATAATCTGCTGCGTGATCCTGGGTATCGTCATCGCCTCCACCTTCGGCGGTATTTTCGGCTAGACTCACCCCACGGGACTGTTTGCGTGCAATGGACGGAGCCGCGCGTGCCACGGGGCCGCAGCCGCGCCGGAGCGAACCACGCAGCCCCGGAGCCTCCCAGCAGCATTTCAGTTTCTAATGCATGGTTGTTTGTGACGCTGTGTGTGCGGTGCGGTGCGTCTGTGTGGAGGGAGCGCCGGCCCCGGGGCGCAGGCAGGGTGCAGGGGGGACGGTGATGGGCCCGAGGGGGACCCTGCAAGGGGGGGAACCCAAGCTCTCATCACTGCTCCAGCCTGGGTGGCTGACTGGGACCAGGTGGGGACAGAAGGTGCCCTTTTTGGGCGCCGCTGCTCCTCCTGTGCTGGGCAGTCTGTGTTAGTGACAGCCGAGGATGAGGAGGGACCGACGAAGGGCGTTAGGGGTCCTCGGGAGCACAGTGCCCAGTCACCCCTCCCCCAGCTTCCCCAACACCTCCAGCCAGAGCTCTCGTGTCTGTCCAGCCGTGTCTGTGCTTGCGAACACCTTTCCTTGGGCTGCTTCTCTCCCGGGGCCCTTCCCCAGGGGTGCTCTCTGCCGGGCCCTGCCTCCCCCCAGCGGCTGCGGGGCTCCGTCCCTGCTGCCCTGCCACGCGACCCTTGCCCCAGGGTGGGTGCCAGGGGCTGGACGTGCCGCTGCTGGTGGTGGGTGCCTGATGGAGCAGTGCGGGGTGAGGAGCTGCTGCTTGGGGCCATCACAGTTGCTTGGGGCCAGGGACGGGCTATATGAGGACCTGTGCTGCACCCTGGTGCTGGCCGGGCACGGCAGGAGGGCACAGTAAAGGCCAGCATGTTTCGCTGGCCGCTTGCCCTGCCCCGAAGCCTCATCGTTCTGGTCTCAGCCCTGGCACATGGTGGCCCTGGCGCATTCTGCCCCCAGGCCTGGGCTCTGCTGTTGGGGTTGGGGGGTGGTTCTGCTGCTCGCAGCCCCCAGCAGCGCTCGCCTGGCAGCAGGGCAGCTTCCAGCCTCACTTCTCCACGCTGGCACCCACAGCGGGGGGTTGGAGGCAGTTGGGCTTTCTCCTGTTGTGGTCCCGGGAGCAGCCCTTGCTGCATCCATCCCCTCTGAAGGTAGGAGCAGCTTCCTTCCCCCTTCTCTGTCCTACCAGCTCCTCAGCAGGGCACTGCCTAACTGCCTCTTCCATCTTGTCACCACCTCTTGGCATCCGCCTGCCCCTGCCACCTCCTCCTGGCACAGTGTCCTTCTGCCTGCTCATCCCTTGGCCCATCCAGTGAGACCCCCCGTCTCATTGGGGTGCTGTGGGAGCACCTGGGTGCCCTCAGCCATGCCCACTACATGGCCACGACCACTGTGGGGTGGCCTGAGCCTGCTGGCAGCTGGGAAGGGCCCTGTGTCACCACTGCCCGTTTTCCTTGGGCTGGGGGCAGGATTCTGCCCTCACATTCCTCTGGAGACCCCAGGGCTCCAGCTGGCCCTGGCACACGCCAAAGCACCACTGAGGAGCCCAGAGCAGGGTGGGCACCTGGGGCCAAGCTCCCAGCCACGCGCGGGGGTTTGGGCTGGGTTAATGGTTGGACTTGGTGATATTCGAGGTTCCTTCCAGCCAAAACAATTTTATGAGCCCAGATGCTGGTAGCACAAAAAGGGCAGTGGTGGCAGCTCTGGCTGCGGGCAGCGTGTCACCTCCCTTCTCTGCCCAGGGCAAGGGCAGGGCTGCACCAGCCCTGGGCTCATGGCCATGCTGTAGTGCCATGGGTGGTGCCCATGGGTGCTGGGTGAAAGGCAGCAGGGCTACAGCCTCCCTGGGTGCAGCCCTGCCCAGCACAGCCCAGACACGGCTCTTTCCCCACCGCTGGTATCCGAGGCCCCACAAGACAGCCCCTGGTTGTGTTCAGCCGCCCTTGGGAAGCGTGTCCAGCCTGGTCCCCAGCCCAAGCCCCCAGGAGCTGTGGCCTTGGGACCACCCAAGACCGGAGCCCCCTTCTTTCACAGTCCCGCAACACCCGATGTGAGCTGCAGCGCCGCAGCCTGTGCGCGCCAAAGGGCTTGGGGCACCGCCACCCCTGCGGCAGGGGCAGGAGGCAGCTGTGGGCAGCGCCCGGGCTCTGTGGGGATATGTCTGGCTATAGGAAAGGGAGCTGGAGGCGATGGCACCTCCTGCCCCCATGCAGCTCCCTGCCACTGCCACCGCAGCCTGCGCTCTGCTCAGCGCTGGGCCCCCTCCTCTGGGAAGCAATAACACTGCTGGGGGGGCTGCTCCTGGGCAGGCAGGCAAAGAAACCGCTCCTCTCAGGCTCCCACCCCGCAGCCATGCCCACTGCTAGCACAAGGTGACCTTTTGTTTTCTTCCAAGCAGCGGCTTTTGCGGCACAAGCTCCCGTGCTATCAGGGCTGTGGCCCAACCCTGGTCAGGGCGCGAGGCCCAGACCAGCGCTGGGGGGGCTTCTGGCTCTTGCTCCTTCCTTGTCGGTACCACCGCTGCCCGCAGCTCCCCCAGCAGCGGGAGCCGGATGGGGCCACGGCCGGCGATGCTGCCACTGGCGCGTTGCTGGGATGGCGCGGGCAGCAGTGGTGCCGGGCTGTGAGCAGAGGAGCAGGTTGCCATTGCTGCCCCCCAGGCAGGCTCACACTGTCCTCGCTGTGAGGGGAGGGTGTTTCGGTGCAATAATTACCCCTGCGCTACGGGAAGCCCCGTTCGGTTCCTTTGTACCTACCCGTTGTTGCATGTACAGACCAAATCACCAACAGTGTGGTTGTGCTTCGGGGAGACAGTTCACTTTTTCTTTCCAGCCCCACCCCCACCACCCCAGCTCCAACCTCCCAACCGCTTGTCCTTTGGGTTCCACCCCCTCTGTTCCAGGTGCCACCCGCCCTCCCAGCGCCGGGAGCGTGTCGATGCAGTATTCCACGAGCAGTGTGGGGCACGCACAGCTTGCACTCGAACTGGGGATTGGTTTTGGGGTTTGTTTTGGTTTTGTTTTGTTTTTTTTTTCTTTCTTTTTTTGTAATTAATGTACTTGAAGGCTTTCTGAGCCTCCCCTGCCCCCCCGTGGAGTTGTACTGTTGCTGTACTGTGAGCTAAGTGTCCTTGTTTTCTATGTGGATCTTGACCCTGGCTTGCTCTGTCTCACTGGGCTGGATGACACTGTATGTTGCCACTTCTCTCCTTCTCCCTTGCCCTCCCTGCTAGCCTCCCTTTCTTCTCCCAAAGCTTTGGGTGCAAAACAGCTTCCCATTTTGTGGAATTTTTATGTAGAATAAACATTTGTAACTGTAAAGCTCTGGCTGGCACCGCTCTCTGTCAAGGGGAAGGGAGGAGGGTGCTGGGGTGAGGACAGCCCCAGCACCCTGGGAGTTTACAGGGTGGGCCTGATGCAAAGCACCCACAGGAACAACACTTCTGCCAGGAGGAAGATCTGCCCTGGTGGGACACCCACACACCCACCCTTGTACCGCCTGCGGGCACAGAAGCAGGCAGGGAGCTCGGTGCTCTAACCCCACCTCTGTTCTCCCCTGTGCTGAGGGCAGGACACAGGAGACCAGCAACACGTCTGACTTGTTGACTGTTTAGTGAGGAGGTTGGATGTCACGTTCCAGCTCACCCGGAGCTCCCGCTGGCTCACGGCACTCTCAGGAGGATGAGCAATGGCACTGTAGGCACCCAGTGGCCAGCGCGCTGTCTGCTGCTCTACCTTCACCAGGAAAGCAGGGCTGGAAGCTTTGCAGCTGGCTGCTGGGCAGCACCTGAGCCAGTTTCTGCCTTCAAGAGCCACGGTGACCTGTCCCAGCAAGTCCCAGGCCTGGGGTGCCCACTGGTGCTGTCCACAAGAAGCTCGTTGAAGGGACCAACACACCATTTTCCACACCAACAGTGTCCAGAGCAACTCAGAAGTGAGGACGCCGCTTTCGACCTGTGTATTTCGTGTCTGCTCGCACTTCCCTGCGGAGAAAAGCAGAGAGGAGCTAAGCACAACCCCACAGGTCATTCTGGGAGGGGAAGGGAAGCGAGTTCGTGGCAGGAGTTTGATGGGGTGACAGCAGTCAGACCAGCACAGTCAGCTTCAGCTGAGGCAGGACCAGAGGAACTTACTTGCCCTGTCGTCGTCTGCGCTCCTTCTTCTCAAGGATCCAGTCCCGGCTTTTCTTCACAGACTTGCCCTTGATGTTCCTGAAGCGTGTCCTGTAGAGAAAGCAGACAGCAGCTGGAGACGGGCCGAGGCGCAGGGACACAGCGTTCTGCCCTTGAGGATTGCCACCCAGAACTGCCTCCTAAAACCAGTGCGTACCCCCCGCGGGATGAAAGGCTCGGCCAGCACTGGGGCAGGCGGCCAAACAGCCCAGACAAAGCCTCTGGCTTCCCAACAAGTTACTGGTTCTGCTCTTGCCCTCCAAGAGCAGCTACCTCCTGGACTACGTGAGCAGAGAACACACTGTAAGAGGCAGGAAAACATGGCAGCCGTGAGCTCCCGGCAACCATGACGACTTTCCTCTGTTTTTTTGTTCTCTGTCTCTCCCACTGGCTGCAAGAAGAGCTCCTCCCTGCACCGCTACCATGGGAAGAGACCTGGCCAGCAGGAGAAACCCCCCAGGCTCCAGCTAAGCAGAGCTAAGCAAAGAACTTGACCGCAGGAGAAAGGGAACACCAGGCTTCAGGCAGAGCAGCTCTGCCTCCCCAGGAGCCATGCTTGGTACCACCAGCGCTGTAAACATTCCTCCTCCCATCACCGCTGGCCTACGCTGAGCTGAGAGCTGGACAGACAGCGCACCTCAGGCTGGATGCTCAGCGGCCACTTGAAGGTAAGAGTCAACAACAGCCCCGTGACACTGAAACAAAGCCCCCCAAATGAACCTGTTCCGTTCAAGAAGATAAAGCAGGGCCCAATGCCAGCAAAACCCAGCCCTTCTACCCTCCCCGCCCCAATTCTTTGCTCAGGGAGAACGTGCAGCTTCACTCCCTCCACGATACCTCTGGTTGGTGAACTTTGCCTGGTGTAGCTCTTCAGCAGCACACTCAGTACCCAGGCCCTGAAAAGCAAAATGGGGAAGTTTCACTCTCCTCTGGAGCAGGTGGAGCCAACAGCCAGGCCACCCAAACTAAGGGGAACCCAGGGGAGCAGGAACAAACTGGTCTTCCAGAAACTGTGGCAAAAACAACCCCTGGATGTCAGGGAGAGCAGGGCCTGGTGAGCGGGACAGCAAATGTATAAACGAAGTCAGGTCTGTGCTCGCATGGCTGCCGGGCTCCCGCTCACACCCACAGCTCTCCCCAGCACCCAGCTGCCTCGCGGAGCTCCTCACCTTCGGTAACGGGCCAGATGTCCCCACAAAGAGACAGAGGAAGAACCTGAAAGAACAAGAGTAAGGAGCATGAAGCTGGATTCAGCCTGTGATTGCCCATTCTCACGCAGGACTGAGATTGTTATAACAGAGTCAGATCCAAGCTGTGACCTCTGCCCAGGGCTGTACCGTGGGTGAGAGGACAGCTTGGGGAAAAATGTCACTGCTGAGCCCAGGCCTCCCCCTAAACACACCCGTAAAGAGACACAGGACTCACTTCTTGGCTTTGGCGCTGTTGGGGTAATCGACCACCATCCCCCCAGTGAAGCCAGCTCGCATGGCCTGGGCCGTGATGAGCTCCAGCTGCAAAAAGAAGCACGTGCAAAAGTCATTTAGCGGAATCCACCAGCAAGGCCCAGGAGACCTCTGGGCTCAACCACAGCGCAGCAGATCCTCCAGGAGAGGGATGCTGGGCTGGATTTTCCAGCCCTGAGGAGTTCCAGTGCAGTGCTGATGTCTACAGCCCAGCCTCCAAACCCCGTCACACAGGGCAAAATCCAGGACAGAGGATTCAGAGCGTGTCCTGCCAATTTCTTTGATTTTAAGGCTCAGCCCAAGACAAGCCATGAAGCAGCAGGAATTGCAGAGGGCATTCTCCTTACGGGGGCTTTTGAGGAGCTCTTGAAGAGCTTTACAGAGGGCGCAAGGACAACGACATGGATCCAACGTGGAGAAACAAGGTACATTCAGAGCCCAAACCAGCACACAACTTCTCTGCCCGTACCTCCTCCCCACTGCCCCATGTCCTGTACCTGCTCTGAGTTCTCGGGGTACAGCTGTAGAACAGCGCGGGATCCTCGGGCCTACAGGAAATAAAGTCAGTCACAAACCTGTCTCAGCACAAGCAACCCCTCCAGTCACCCCATTTCTAGCCCAAACGCTGGTGCCCACCTCCCCAAAGCCTCCCGCAGAGCTCTCCCAGGAGAGCTGCTCCGGCTGCAGAGCCAGCTCCTCCACAGCAGACAGGCACGGGGTAAGACCCGGGATCGGAGAAGCACGAGACACCAACACAGGCAGGCAAGGAGACAGAAATGGGCGCTCCTGCCAGGAGCTGTGTTTCAGAGCAGCATTTGCTTCAACTACCTGACTTAAAATTTATCTTGCTAAAATGCACCGGCGAGGGTGTAAAAGTCGGCAGCGGCCTGAATAAGAAGGACGCAACACTTACCAAGGCAGTGTAAAGAGTTGAGAAGAATCGATACAGGCGTTTTGGAGGGCTGTGGGATTTCTTATCAGCGTTACAAAGCCACTGCACTGCGGAAATACTGCGAAAGAAAACAAGGCCCCCGGGACACTGAGCCATCGATTCCTTCACTGAGCCTGTAATTTCCCTCGAGCTTACTCCCCGCACTAAGCATGTGCGAGACTCTAGGGAAATGATTTAATTTTCTCCGTGTAGCTTTCCCTTCTGTTTTGCAGTTACACGAACCCCTCTGGAGACTCGCTGTGCCAAACCCCACCAAGGCACAGCAGCTCTTCAAGCACAAAAGAATCACTAAGCACCCCCTTTAGGCCTCTTCAAACCTTCCATCCAGGGACTGACCGTTGCTCAGCTGCAATTTTTGCCACCCGGATTTTCTCTTCTCCTCCTTGGAGCGGGTCTCAACTCTCCTGACAACATCCCCCATTTTATTTTATTTACATCAATAATCTTCCTAGCTCACCAGCACAAAAAGAGACAAGCATCGCTTGGGAAACAGCTGTCAGAAGCTTCTTCTACCACCCAGAATCTCAGCAGCTTGGCCCAGAGAGGTGGAGTCAAGTCGGATGGAGCAGAGAGCGACTGATAAGGAGAGTCAAGCTCATCTGTTACGCACCGTGCGCGGACCATGTGTACTGCAGAGGCGATGCTGTTATGTGGAGCATCAAGAGAGCTCACTAACGTCCACGCTCACCTGATACAGCCGTCAAACATGCCAGGCCTGAAGGGAATGCCGTGACCCACATCTGCCAGGAGAAGGTCTCCTTCCACCTCCCTCTCCACAGCCACATCTGCACAGAACAGAGCACAGCTCAGGCAACCAGCTCACATCTCTGGGGACCAGCTCACGGTGGAGCTGGCAGCAGGGGAGGAGGCTCTGCTCACCCAGCATGGCAGGGCTGATGTCCATGCCGATCCAGTAGTGACCCTCTTCGGAGATGTAATCCCCGCTCAGCCCAGAGCCGCAGCTGAGGGAGGAAGGGGGAAAGCGCGGGGGTCACGGGTCTGGTCTGAGGGTGACGCTGGGCAGCCCATGGCAGCCAGCACTGCTTCTTCAGCTCACAAGAGAGAGTGACCAGCAGTGCGGGGCTTGGCTACCCTCACTCCCAGGTGCCCATCCAACCTCAGCACCACAGCTGGATGAAACCCCAGGTGCCCCCTGCTCACCCCACATCCAGCAGGAGGCACGGCCGGTCCTCGGGCAGCCCCAGCAGCTCCACAGCTCGCTCCGACATCTGCGCCTGGATCTCCACCACCCGGGAGCTGCAAGGCACGGCCGGGGCAGGGGCAGCAGGCGGGATATCAGCCCCTTGCACTCCACAACGGGCCACCCCAGCCACCCCCTCCCCCATGACGGGGTTACTCCCCTACACACACACCTCCCACGTGGCAGGGTTACCCACCCCACCCAATACTCCCCTCACAATGCGCCCCCCACCATGCCCTGGCCTCACAGCAGCTCACTGCCCCCACACCCCCCAGCAGGAGACACCC